>CM037834.1:11070528-11102113 GCA_021234535.1 Stichopus chloronotus
ATACAAGCATTAATGACAGTGTTTGTAAGGTTATTCAAAATCACTTGCCCCACTCTTTCTTGATATTCCTCATGTCTGATCAAGTCACTTTCTGACTCAATACACAAGTCAAATAGATACACTGTACGGTAGAACTTCCATGACCACCATGTCATTTTTGATACTGTGATCAGACAGAAAATGACAGTAAAGTGGTCCGGCATGCACATACCTGTAGTGGTGTAGAGTAACCTGTGTGAGAGATGGAATGTAAACAGGGCGTGCAGCACTTCTGGGTTCTGAGTACTTTTGAAAGACATAAGCATTGAGATTTTCAATGCATATGCTGGATGTTTGATATACTTTAAGTCATGTTTGAATTGTAAGTGCAGCATATTCTTTGAAGGACATTAAGCGTTCAGATCTTGAACGCTAAGTTTAGCGTTCGAATACTTATTTTATGTATCTGAATACTAAGGGCATTTTTTCTTAGCGTTCAAGATTACCTGCAGCTAGTATTCGGATCTCTTGAAGACTAAGCTTAGCATTCGAATACTTATTTTATGTAAATGAATACTAAGGGCATTTTTTCTTAGCGTTCAAGATGACCTGCAGCTAGTATTCGGATCTCTTGAAGACTAAGCTTAGCGTTCGAATACTTATTTTATGTATCTGAATACTAAGGGCATTTTTTCTTAGCGTTCAAGATGACCTGCAGCTAGCATTCGGATCTCTTGAAGACTAAGCTTAGCGTTCGAATACTTATTTTAAGCATTCGAATACTTGTTGAATACTTATCGAATACTTATTAAGTATTCCACTGAGCTAAGGGAAGCCATTGCCACATTCCAACGATTGAAGAAATCACTCATAAATTTGCGGGTGCGACTGTCTTCTCGACGCTGGACGCAAGCATGGCTATTGGTCCATAGCATTAGACCATGCATCCAGTCTACTGACAACATTTAACAGCCCATTTGGCAGATATCGATTCAAATGACTACCATTTGGACTGTCGGTCAGCCAAGATGTCTTCCAGCACAAAATGGACCAAATCCTAGAGAAGTGCCCCGGAACAGTCAACATTGCAGACTCGTAGCTGTCTTTGGTAAGACAGAAAAAGAACATGATGCCAATCTCCACAATCTCATGAAAATTGCAAGAGAAGAAGGAGTAATCTTCATAAAGCGAAATGTGGCATCAAGAAATCAAGTATCACCTTCTTCGGAATGCTATTCGACTCTGAAGGAGTCCACCCTGACCCAGACAAGGTCAGAGCAGTGGAAGCACTAAAAGCGCCCACATGTAAGAAAGAGTTGCAAGAATTCTTGGGAATTGTGACTTATATGTCACCATTCATCCCAAACCTATCCCAACATATCTCCAAGTTGCGCAACCTCATCAAGAAAGATGCAGTCTTCGAGTGGACAGAAGCTCATAACTATGCATTTAATCACATAAAAACACTGATCTACGAAGACACACCCTGTCATATTTTGACCCAATCAAAGAAACTACCATACAGGTCGATGCCTCCCTAAAAGGATTAGGGGCGGCCTTAATGCAAGAAGGAAAACCGATCAGCTTTGCTTCAAAATCACTCACTGAAACTGAACAGAGGTACGCAAACATTGAACGGGAATTATTAGCGGTAGTATTTGCCTGTGAAAGGTTTCACAACTACATCTACGGACAACCATTCACGATTGAATCAGACCACAAGCCATTGGAAGTGATACACCTAAAGAAGCTCATAGCAGCACCACCACGACTCCAAAGGATGCTACTTAGATTACAAGGCTATCAGGTCACAATTAAATACAAACCAGGAAAGGAAATGCTACTTGCAGATGCGATGTCTTGACTCAACCCCCTTCCGAGTGACGAAACAGCAACAGTCGCTGTATGTAGCCTCAACTTAAGTTTGTCATACCTCTCTGATCGCAAACTCACCGAACTAAAGGACGCTACACAGCAAGACCAGGAACTACAGGCACTAAAACAGCAAATCTTAGATGGATAGATATCGACTACGCATTGTTATGTCTCCGAGCAACACCTATCTATGAAAAGCTACCATCACGGGCAGAAATCCTTTACAATCGCAAAATAAGAACCAAGCTCCCAATAAAGATAAGGAACAACAACGCCTACAAGGATGAAATCCAACAGCAACTGCTGCAACGGCAAGAGCTACAAAAGAGATACTACGATGCGAAAACAAAACCAAAACCACCATTCACCCCAGGACAAACAGTATGCAGCCAAGACCAGACCACTGGAAACTGGACGCCAGTAAGCATCGTAAGAAAACGCTCAGAACCCGATCATACGACATCAGAACTGCTACTGGACAAGTATTTTGGAGAAACACCAAACATCTGAAGGAGACAGGAGAGAAGAACACATCTCACAGTGACGACAACATCGATACTGACATAACAACCACAAACTCTACACACAGAACGGAACATTTGGAGACATACCGATGCAACCACAACCTGACATTAACACAGATAGTGACAACGCTCAGGACGCATTGTGCAAGCAAAACAAAGATTAGATTTATAGACTGCACGCATCTGGAAACTGCAATCTAGCAGTGATGTAATTACTGTAACGTATCGTTACCATCATTGTAGATACCATGAATGTTATGTAATCCCCAAAGTGTCCTCAAAAGACATTATATATGTTAACCAATTTATAATCAATACACAAGATAATTTGAAATGAACAACTACGTGTAACTTGCATTTCACGAGGTTAAGACCAGACAATACATCCTCAACCTTGTAAAGAAGAGGGATGTAATATGAGAACTACTTTAATACTAAACCTAATAACTACTGTATTTCATAGTTATTGTAACTGATATCACCAGCGCATGAATAATGGTAATCCTGAGTAATCTCATATAAATCTGACAAGCTATTCTGGAATCTTCCTCTTACCATCTTGTCGTTCATGGAGTTAACCAGATCCAAGTTACCTTGAGATTCACCTAATAAACTTTGACTGTTAACCAGACAACGCTCTATGGTCTTCTTTTATTTATAAGACTCTATCTCTACCCGAGGATTGATAGTATTACAGTTCTTACTATACCCGCCTACATAATGAATATGCAACAGTACAGGTCTCACTAGTGTATCAAAACATACTACACAAGTCCTCGCTGCTTGGTAGGTATCGGGAATTGTAGTATGTGGTGAAAGGAAACACTGTATTTACAAATAACCTGCAAACTGAACGCAACCTTGCCCACGGCGTCAGTGATCCTGAGTTGTTAACTGAATATTCAATACTAGTATACTTCCCATTGGCTTGCTCAAAGAAGCACACCGTTGATTTGAATGAAAACTGTCAACCACTACATTATCGTATTCTAGTAGCAATGATGCAAATGTACAGTATGTTCAGTTTATCATTTACTGCTTTGTTGTTCTGTTCTGCCAAAGAATTTGCTGTAGTGTAACAAATGGAATGTGATACCGAATGATACTTGCATTTCTCATACTGTAAAATAAATAACTCCAGCTCTTTGTCATTATAAAATGATGTTTCAAGTATATTCCAACTTAAAGGAAAATGAGGTATTTTTTTTAAGAATCACTCTATGTGTATAAGCAATCACATGTAGCAGAGCGGAATGGGTCATTCATTTTTGTAATTCTCCTTGTCCTCAAAGATTACCAGCAACTTACTTTTGTCGCAAATTACGAGTTTGTCATACATTGGCATATTGCAAATGCATGCTACATTGTAATGAGGCCTTAAACAAAATTCTGCTGATTCCGATTTCAGTAAACGCTACTGACTTACCAGCAAACTCAGTGTTTGCGAACACAAGTATGGGTTTAAAAAATGTTATGAGTGTCCCGATAACACATTTTGGTCAGCAGGACAACGGAAGTTTGGCCAGTGGCGCAAAGGCGGTCTGCTGACGGCGGTGATGTTGATTGGTTAACTTAACAACCTGTGAAATATCATGCAAGATTTTGCTCAGCCAACGAACCTGCGGTGGCCCTCAGTCGGTCACGTGGCCACCAGCGGGCTGCCAGATGTTGCTGGAATGGAGCTGATATTGCTATTAAAGTTATAAATCATGTGGTATAAACTTATGCAATTACTACATTAATTACCCATTGACTAATAAATTTTATGCAAAACCCTACATGCATATGGTCACTGTGTGCCACCTCATAAACTTCTCGTGGTGCCATTTTCAGATGAGGAGTTTCAAGGAAAAGACATCAAACTTAAAAGGATGTGTGACATGCTTCCAAAAAAGAGCTTGATTCATGCAAACATTACAAAGTAAAACCCTCAGTGAAAATCCGTCGGAATTTTGTTTATATCTATTACCGTTTTGAGATATGACTTTTCAAAGTTTCAAGAAAATGCAAAACAGATGACGTGGAGTGTTGCACAGTGTCAGTTTTCACGAGCGAGTAGCGAAGTACAGCAGTCGTGTTTCAGCCTCTTGACAGTCTTTCCTTTGTATGACTGAAAATTCTTTCAATTTAACCAAATAAAATTACTTAAAACAAAACTTTTAAATGTGAATAAGAATTATTATATGCTTTTTAGAACAGTTTGTAGACTATTACGATGTAAACACTAACATTTTTGAGGGATTGCACAACAAAACGACTGTAAAACATGAATAACAGCCCTTTCCACCGTTTTGCAAATGGCTGTTCGGTATGAAAATCTCAACTCTTCACTCTCAGTATTCTGAAATGTTTGAAATAAATTGTAGCGGACTTTGGATTCTATTTTTTTCTGATAGAGGAATGTAGTATTAAAATTCACTTGTTAATATTTCAACCCAGGAGGTTAATACTGCTTGATAACAAACTGGTTTGTTTTATATCTCAATAAAAAGAATGACAACCGGTGGTAACGCATTGAGCTGTTCTGTCAAACTTTGCATATTTATCTTCACAATGTGCTCGTGTGTGTGCCGTACTACTATACTGCCGTACGTGTTGCATACATGCACGTGGACCACTACACTGTACGTGTGCACCTGACTGTCAGTTCCACTAGGCAGGGTAGAAAAGATTGGCAAATGTGCGTTATCGTGACTGACCGTGTTGTCTTTTTCTTCAAATTGTCGTTGACACTAGGCCTAGAGATAATGGTGTAATAAGCGTACGGTTACTGTCTTTTCAAACGTTCGTATGTATCGTGCCATGATCGAGTAGAAGTTTACTGGAACTTAGCCCAATGTGTCAAAAGTTGTAACTGCTAGGCTAGGCTAACTCGACTCGAACGAGCTCGTCGTGCTCCTAGTCGTAGACTAAATTCTGCGCATAGCCTTGTACGTGTTTCAATCGTTAGTTCGTTGGATATTGGTGCTCCTTTTACGTCCCTAGACTACTAGTACTACGGTTATCATAAGCAGTAAACCGCAGTACATTACTTGAGTGATGCCACAGTCCGTTTAGATCTGCAATTCGTTCCATATTCGCGAGTGTGAATGCCTCGCATTCTGGTTCTTGTGTTAACCCTATACATTTTGCTTCTTAATTACTGAGTTTCACATTGGTGAGTGACATCAATATTTTTGAAGGAGAAAACACATGCTTCCAAAATAAAACCCTCTGGGCATATAAAATTCTCAAATGACCTTGAAATAAAGGTTACATAAACAAAGGATTGACATAAGACATATCCTGGGAGTCCCTCTTCTGACATCACAAATTTGCATATTTAGCCAATGTTTATTCATGACACTGCTGTGAGACACTAATTTGCTTGTAAATTTGTCAATTTTTGACGGATTTTGACGCAGTTTGTGGCTATTTTCAACATTTTGAATGCCTAATGCACCCAGTACCTCAAAATGTCATTTTCATGTCACCAGACCTTTAAAGACTTACATTTCTGAAAGACTTCAAGGCATATTTATGAAGATTGCAAGCCTTTGATGGATAATTTGTGTCAAAAGGACCGTGCAAATTACTATGCTAATAAACTACACTGATTATGTATGTAACTTGTTTCTAAGGTAACCTCATAAGCTGGAATGTAACCAATAGCAGCCTTATCATTGCTAACAGCTGGTGCTTCATTGGTTGGGACACAATCGTTTCAAATCTTATCAGGTAATAATGAATCAATTCCCTTGCAGATATTGATTAATTTCATCAGTGGGGAAGATTAATGTTCCGAAAATGAGGCTGTAAAATAAGTATATAGGAGCTAAAAATAGATCTTTCTTTGAAAAGTTTTTTTGAAGTCTTCCATCTGTTGTAATTGTGGAAGGTATGCACTATGTGAAAGTTATGAAAATACAAGCATAATGTACACTTTATATGATGAACACAAATTTTCTCTTGATGGCTGTACCTGAAGCATGACATGTTGTTTTGTAACCAACTGTGTTGTAATAAAATATGCTGTAGATGTACTGAATCATCTTGTAGAGTTTCAAAGAAATCTTGTGACAAGGATCAACCACAATATTGGCAGTCATGAATGATGAAGTTTCAGTGTGCAATAAAAAGAGTATGCTCTTATAACCCAGCAAACGAACAGGACATATGTTTTGCAAAATTACATTTGGAAATAATAAGCAGTGACGTCGCTACTGTGGGCGGCGGCGGGCAGGCGGCAGCACCCAGCTCCCGGAATCACCACCCAAAACTCAGCGCTAATACTGTCTCTGCCATCCAGAACTGATTTTCAAAGCAAAGACAAAAAATAACCGAGTTAGTCTGTAAACTCCTCCTGAATTTTCTCTCCAAATTGGAATGAGCGTGATGCGTAGGCTACCCCAGTATATATCAGACATTGAATAGATGCCTAACTTTATAAATTCACAGCACATACTGTACTCCCTCACCTCATATAACCTATAGATGCAGTTATTGACCATGGTCTAGCATCTGGCAATTTTGTGTGTGTGTGTGTGTATCTGGCCACCGCCCTATGCATCCTGCATATCCTAAAAATTCTCCAAAGGGGAGGCCTCTGTCACCCCCTCCCTTAGATCTCTCCCCTAAGACGGCGATCCCAAAATGCCCGGCAACAAGTTTGCTCTGACTACATCCCTGATTATAAGTATAGCAAAAAAGTAAAGACTAGTCTAGATGTAAAGCTACATTTTCATCAAATGGAAAAGGTTAGGTAACTGTTTCAAGAAAACATGTTAGTGTTTTGATGTTTGACTTCCGGTAGTCCATTCTTGTATTTTCTTGCATATTGCTCCAACTGCACTTGTCACTGCAAACTTGCAGCTTTATATGAGGTAAGGAACGTCAGCAAAGCAGCAAATAAAGCTCATGGCAAAATTGCAGTTACAATGAAAGAAGTCAAAGTGAAAAGCATGTATTTTTCACTCTGTCGAGTCGTGAGTTTTGTCCGATATGGGACCTTAGTAGTGTACTGCATCTTGTGATCATGCACAGCCATATGGACCATTGAGCAGTCCACATATCTGATATCACATTTTGAGCATGAAAGCACTTTGAAGACCCTTGCTTGTCTCGTGTGTTTTTCATGAAGTTACTACTGTACCTTGTACTTCCATGGTTAATCTTAATGTTTAACAGTATACTGAGCCACAGATAACTGCCTTCAGTAAAAGAGAGAGATTTGTTGCCAGTTTTCAAAGAAAAGTTACTACCGTACTTTTACATTCCTTGTGACATGAAAAACATATTTTGGCATGCTGACAGAATTATAATCTCTACAAATGCTGAATAACCATAATTTCTGTAGAAATACATCAAATATTGACCATTTTACAAACAAATTTCTGTTGTAAAATTGCATTATGAACACATCGGCAAGTATAATGTAAACAGAGAGACTCTATGCCTCCTGTTATCCTCTGTTTAGTTTTAATTTCAAGGACAATTGAGAACTTTCTATGCTCTGAGGGCTTTCTTTTTGCAATATGTATGTAGTGTTGTCTATTATTGATGTCACCAATGTGTTATACAAATGGCAAGTTATTGTTAGATACAATGTATAGGCATATAGGTTTAATGAAAGATCTACAGTACGCTGTACAACAGTCCACACCATATCATCAGTTTGGCATTTTCATCAAACTTTAAAAAACGTTATCTAAAAAGTTGTGAGGAGCTGTCGTTTAGGGTTTCACTATGCGGCTTGTGACTGAAACCAGCTCTCTTCTAGATGTATTGTCACTTGGTCTGTACATGGAAGTTACCTCGAGGTAGTACTTCCATGGTCTGTATAAGATTTAAATTCTACATGATACTAGCTGCATGGTGCTCACATGGTTGGAAGAGGGAGGGTTGTCTTATTGGTAAAAGAAGGCTGTATAACTACACTTATTGGTGCATTATGAAGTCAACACATTGTGGGTTTAAGATTAGTCTAGCCTGTAATGTTGAGTCAAAATGTCTGGACAAACTTTCATATGTTGTGTTGGAATTGATGTTGCAGAAGCTGAGAGATCGAGGTAGGACCTAAATGGGACAGCCATTTTTTCTTGCACTCATGCAGGCAAAAGGAGAGAAAGCCAGACCAGTTTGTGATGGTTGTAGGTCATCTTATATAGGCCTAAATACATTCAGGGCAATTAGTTCAACAGTTGCTGGCTGATATACAGTAGATGCTCTCTTCAAGCATACTATTGCTCAAAATCCATTATTAATGTCCCAAGTTTGGCATACAGATGTGTCCAGGAAAATACCATAAAGGGATAATAACCTCACCTATGAAACCAGCCTTCATTTTTAAAAGTGTACCAAAGGATTGGCAGAACATCTTGTAGTTTTAAAAAGCTATAATAAACTACTGAACCACGTTTTCTTTAACTGAAAATTTCCTCCCCACCAAAGAAAAAAAAAACTATTTTCAGAACCGGGTCCAGTGGTAAATTTATGGAAGTTCTGCATGTTCAAATATCCACAGTGTAAGAGTTTAGCTTTAAAATTAAATCAGCTTTTTCTTTCTACTGGAAATAAGACTCTGGACAAGTAGTACCTTTTTTCTCTTGACAAAAAAATGTTGACACCTACAGTACATGTATGTTGTTTTCCATGTGGGTATCAAATGGAAGAGAAAGATGTAAGATTACCCTAAAGGGTATGTTTTTTCCTATAAACAGCACATCCTGTGAGAAGACTTTGGTTATGGTTGCAATTAATTTAAGTCCCATTATGTCATCATCAGGTTTAAATAGGCATAGTGTGATTCTGTCCCCAGTAGTCATGGGGCAAGATTTTTTTTTCACTCCAACAACCTTCACTGTGATAACATCTTTCCAGTTCATGGGCAATAAGGCAATAAACATCATCCCTAGCCTTCTCCCCACAGGGGTGAAATGGTGTGAAACTTTAGCTTCTAAGCTCTTACAGTACTTAAATTCCTTGTTCTGCTTCTCTTATCAGTTTGTTGTCTTATTTCTGCACAGAAAGTGAGGAAATTTTAAGAGAGTTTACCATGATTAATTGAAAAGCATGCAGAACACAAACTAGGATGTAGACTATAAACATCCAGAAACAGACCTACTTGTGTGTTGATGGAGTAACCAATATCCCAGCTAAGATTGCAGTGGTAATTGACCGAAGTTACTGGGCCAGCCCAAGCGTGTAATTTCTGCCTGAGGCAGTCAGTCTCTGTGTAAGTGGTGAAAGAATCCAGACCCGGAAATTCCCATACATAGGTCGGGTTCTCCACACAAAAATTCTGCCCCACCATTACAGGGACCAAAATCACCCTATGGGAACCATAGTGGGTGCTTCAATTTCCGCCTACACTTAGTGTTCATCTATTTACAAACAGTCACGACAGTATTGGTTTTATTTTCGTAGTGCTCAACTTCTCTCCAAATAGAACTTCAAACTTTCTGCCGTTGCTATACAATGTATCGTCACTTTGGGAATGTTTGACGTATCACATGCATCGGCAATACTACGTGACATGTACAGGTGCATGTGTTAGGTCACGAATCACATAATTTTGCAGCAACATGGCAACTTGCAGTGAATGTATGTTTAAATGTAATTTAAATGTATATTTAAAAAACTTCATATTTTCTTGGACGTGAATTTATTGTAGTACTGAATGGTGTCTTATCGTTTCAAAAACCTTACTTGAAGTGTCGATCAGGACGATCTGGGAGACTGTAAAACAGTTTTCCTTGAATTATTTGCTTTTTAGTTGCTGCTTGTGGGGTGGTTTAAGTGCCTCATTTTGTTGGAATAATGTTACCAGGTGTGTCTTCCTTTCCTCTTTTTCCTTTTTTTTTTTTTAATGTAAGACAAGCCTCACTGTAAAGACATCACCATCCAACTACATCCTGTTATTCTTCTTTTAATACTTTATTCTTCTAATAATACTTGTTGACTTTTTTTTTCTGACAGCACTGTAACCCTGCTGGAATGTTTCTGCAGTATCCATGGAACTTAAGTTCTCTGATGTACATGTTAATGCTTTGTAATCACAGAAGTGTCATTCTGAAAGTAATACTTCTATGTTGTAATCATGGTATCTAATGAAGGAAAGCCATATGAGCCTATCATCTTCTTTGGTATACCATGTGGGTGTACAGTAGCAAATTCCCATTGTTTCTGGATGAGTGCAAAGGTCATGTCCTGTTATCATAGTCAAATTGTGAGAAAGAGCCTAGCATCATCATTAATATTTTGTTTTTTTTGCAGGTTTTGATGAAATCACAGCCTTTAATTGTAATCAAGAGTTGTGCAGTTTGGACAAATCTCATATTTGGTACACTATGTTGTTGTTTTGAACTGAGTACAAGAAGCTAATTGTTGTTGGTGGGCGGTCAAAGGTCATTTTGATCCAATGTTGTAAATTTGTGAAAACCTTGCTGAAACATGTTACCTGAAGAAGTGAAGCTTGGACAAGTGTCATATTTGGTATATGTAGGTATAAAATATTACTTTCAAGAATCCTATCATTTTTGTTGGGAGTCAAAGATGATTTAGGATTAACAGGGGTCAAACTGTGAAAACATTGTAAACATGATATCTGAAGAAGGGAGGCTTGTACAAATTGCATATTTCCTAGGTACAGTAGGTGTACCATATCAAGTGCAAGAACCCTATCGCTTTTGGTGTTAATGTTTTGTTTAGGGGGCAAAGGTCATTTGGGGTCAAAAAAGGTAAAATACTGAATATCATTGTGAACATGATATCTCAAGATGAGAATCTTGGACATGGCTCATATATACTACAGTAGTCATAAAATGCAGCCCACTGTCCTGATTTTATCCGATTTTATATATTTTATTATACAATTTTATTTATTTCCTGATATAAGACAGTGGACATGCTGGTATGGACATCCACGCAGGCAATAATGCATGCTACTGCTCTTACCAGCTAATGTTGTTATTTACTATCGGAATTATTTAGAATCGTAAACCCTGTTTTGTGGAATGTGCACAGCCTTTGCAGGAATCATTGATTCCATGCAGTACATGTCAGCACTGAGAATTTGAATCATACACTGTATGCGGAACACTGTGCTTGGTATAAACCAGAGCTGTCTGCACACAGAGGTCCGGTGTTTGGTCTACCTCATGGTCCGGTGTTTGGTCACCTCAGGCAATGAGCTCAAATCTTTGCACCAAAAATAAACCTCTGATTCTTAGCTTAAGTGTTACATCTGAGAAACAGGCTTGAGTACATCAAAACTACAGTGCATTTTTGCATTCTGGTAATACTTGGTATGTAGATGCCTCATGATGAACCCAGTGTTTTGTTGTTGTTGTTTTTTTTTTTTTATTTCTCTAGAGATCAAACATAGTCTTGTTAACACAGTATCTCATGTTAAGAATGATGAATATTTTTCATACTCGGTACAAATGCCTCACAGCAAGTAGAAGAACCCTATTGTTTTGGTGGAGTCCATAGACAATCTTAGGTCACCATGGGTCAAACATTAAAAGTCTTGTTAACATGATATTTAAAGTTAGGAATGATGAATACTTTGCATACTTAGTATGCCAAGAATGCATGCCAACTAGTTCTGGGACTGAAACCTATCATTTTGTTGGAGGCCAGAGCTCATTTGAAGTCACCATGGTTAAAAAACTCAAAACCTTGTTTACACCTTGGATATAATTACTGTAGGAATGACAGATATACTTTTCATCCATGATGTGTAGATGCCCCATATGAAGCTTGAAGTAATGTTTAATTGCTTTTAGAGATAGGGATCATCTGCGCTCACCAGGGGTCAAACATTTGAAAATCTTGTAAACATAGTGTCTCAATGATAGACAATTTCATACCCAGAATGCTGATGTCCCCATAATAAGTAGAGGACCTGGTGTTTTGGGTTGGAGGTCATCTAAGGTCACCAGGGGTCAAAATCAAAACATTGTTAACTTGGTATCGCATGGCAGGAGTGAGTGATACTGTACTTTCATGTTTCATATACATGGATCTCTTATATCAAGTAACAGAACCCTCTATTGCTTTAGGAGGAGGACAAAGGTTATCTGAGGTCACCAGAGGTCAGACACTGAAATCCTTGTACACATGATATCTCAAGTTAGGAATGAGTAGTGTGTGGAAAGTCTTTATCTATAAAGGAACCCTATTCATTTTTTGTTGAATCCAAGGTCAATAGAAGTCCATACTGCACACCTAACAATATCTCAAGAACGGGAAGACTCATACCTTCTATGTGGGTACCTATTAATACTTTTTATTTTGACCATTTGAGGTCACCAGAGGTCAAACACTGAAAGCTGTGTTAACACAATACCTCAGCTTGCAAATACAAGGCCATTCAACCACAGTGCTTTTTCGCATGCTGGTTTTCATACGCAATTGCAGTGGTACAGTGATGGACGAGTATTCAGGAATTCAGAGGCATCCATCGCAGAAAGAATATGGCTTTGAAGCTGTCAGTTACCACTACTGGGGGCATGATCTACAAGCTTAAGTATGTCTTTCGCAATTTGATAAAAATTTGGTTCACTGTAGAACATGTATTATGCCAACAAATTTGCTTTGTTTTTGCACTGAGATAAAAATATTTGGTAACCAGTATAATAAACTTTACTCAGAATAATAGCAGCTACTATGTAGCCCAACAAAAAAGTGTTAAAATATTGAAAGATTTGTTTTCTCAACAGTTGATGGGAAGGGAAAAGTGACATTTTGTTCATGGATGAGTTTTATTGACACTCCATGTTTGGCATTTCAGGAAGATTGGAGTTACAAAGTCAGTAAACCTTGCCTAGATAGTAGGGAAAAATGAGAGTAATTAATATGTAATTTAAGATGCTGATTACCAACCCTTAATCCGCATGGTTCAACTATGGTCAGTGGTTGTTCACATTATCGTAGGAAGTCTCAATCAACTGTCAACTTGCTGAAAATGTTTTTGACAAAAAGGAACATGTATGCGTTATGAATTACTTGTCTATGTTCATACACTTACAGGTGTGCTTGCGTGCATTCATGTGTACAGGCAACAAATGTTACTGAAGTTATGTTTGATCTTTTAACTGTTCAACTACCTGCACTTAAATACTTCCAGCATGCGCAGGCGTCCTCAAATACTGTAGTACAGGGTGCACTTCCCACATGAGGCAAGCGACATGGTATGAAGTTGCACACCAAAAGGTAATGGAATAACGTGGAAAAAAGTACTGTTTTTAACACTTTTGGCCTATTGCTAAGTTCCCTGAAAAATGAGAGAATGTACCCATCTGTTTTGTGGAAAAGTATGCTAGGAAATATGGACTTACTTTGCACCTAATAGCCTCTTTTCTCCCTGAACCCCACCCAAGCGTGGGGATCAGTTTTACAACTTTACCAACTTTCAACATGTGGCACTTTATTAGATTTAATTGTGGAAGGCTGTCACAGCAGTTACAGTACTTGTTTACAAGCTGTATTGAAGTTTTGCTCACCTTATGTGAAGTGTATGACATGGACAAAATTTAACCATAGAAAATTAATCTGTGCAATATTTACAAACTACTAAAAGCAACTATGTTATTTGTAAATCATGGTAACTTTAAGGTGCAGACACACATATGTGCATATGTGCAATTTCTGAAATTTGCCAATGTGCATGTGGGTGATAGTGTGTAGAGGTAAGTATAGTGTAATCCTATGTATGAGAATGATGCTAAAATGCTGAGAATAACACATTAATTGATGGTCTACTCAGCTTGTACAGTATATGATGAGTGATAAGTATATTGAAACTGTCACATCATTGATAATGCTCATTCATGTACATGGATACCACATGATTGGATACTGCATGCACTGCCTGTATGTGATGAATGATTTTTTTTTAAGGCTGTATGAACTTGTAATAATTATAAAAACCAGACTGCACAAATGGATTGAGGTTTCAGTGAATTCAGTATGTGGATTTGTTTCATGAGTCTGCCATATTGCATAATGCAAGTAAATGTACACTTTGTTATTGTCGTGTTACAACCATGTATCATTATCACCAATTGACATGTACAATGACATCTGCTGACCCAAGATGATGACTGATATAGGTATTCATTAGAACATGCATAACTGCATACTGCACACCATGTGCCACCTGTGCAAGCTTCCCTTCTTGGTATATCATGTCTTCAAGGTTGTCTTGACTTGAACCCTGTTGACCTAAAATGACCTTTGACCTCCACCAAACATTAAATGCTATGTATACTCAATAAGGTACCACTATAATCTTCCCTTTTTGACATATTGTATTTATAAGTTTTTCACTTATTGACCCTTGTTTGCCCCAAATAACCTTTGACCTGCACCTAAAGAAATAGGGTTATTATACTGAATAAGATACACATGTACCAAATATGATGTATATACAATTTTCCCCTCCTGAACCACGTTTACAGTTTTCACTATTTGACCCCAAAGGAGCCCAAATGACTGTTGACCTCCACTCAGAACAATAGGCATCTTGGACTCAATATGGCTCATCCAACAATACAAAATATGAGATCTATGAGATCCAATTTCAACCTATTGACCCCACTTGACCTTTGAACTCCATCAAAAACAATATACTATATTCACATCGTAGACATATACTTACCCCTTGCCACACTAATCAGTTTGACCTGTGCTCTACAAACCTCAAAGTCAATTCTGACACCACGCCCTCTAAGGCCTAGCTCGCCCTTGTTTGCCTTTCGCTTGAGTGCCTTTCCAACGTGATACATATGCCTCGCTGTTTGCCTCTTGCGAAGGCGACTGTACCGGGACAAAACCCTGAGTATTCTTGTTTTTCATTCCGTGTTTCTTAAGTCTTTCTGCCTGTTATATTTTTCCTTAATTTGACTCTCGCTTCTCCGAGAAATTTAGGATTTAATATTTCAGTTGCGTGCAGCGTGCCTAGGACCGATATCCTATCGTGCCGCTGCACAGTTATTCCCCTTAGCCTATACTTTCGTTAGTTCACAATCCCCTTAAGGGCATTGCGCAATCCCCTCCTTACGTTAACAGTTATATTGTATTTCCCTTGTAACGTTTCGTTAGCCTCCTCGTTTATCGTTTATCATTAATGTTCGAGTTTGCTTGCCATTTGTTCCCCCTTAGCTCCCCTAATTATTGTTTTGGTGTTATGTTTCGGGCGCTAAGTGTTTTTGGTTCAGAAGTAAAGATCCGAGTTAGGCGGACTGGCTGTTTCTGCAGTTAGGACGCCCAAACTTGGATCTGTTCGCAACGGGGAGAACGTGAGGCTTCCCGTCTTCTGCTCCAGGTCCTTCCACCCGAAGGCCTGGGCGATAGACGCACTGTCCCTGTCCTTGGACGGCCTGGACGTGTACGCCTTCCTCCCGTTCACAATAGTCCACCGGGTTCTGCTCAAAATTCGGGCGTCCAGAACCCACATGCTGCTGGTGGCCCCGCTTTGGCCCCGCCAGCCGTGTTTCCCACTCCTCCACTTGCTGGTGGACTTTCCGGTAGTGCTTCCACCGGCCCCCCATCTGGTCTCCCAGGACAGGGGCATGGTGTTGCACCCGAAGGTCCAGGACCTTCATCTGACTGCCTGGAGGCTGTCAGGAATTCCCTCCGAGCACAGGGAGTTCCTGAGGACGTTGCCTCCATGGTTGCGTCAGCTAGGAGACTCACCACCCTCTGCACTTACGATTCTCGACTTGCCAAGTTCCGAGGGCGGTGCGCAGACCACCAGACTACTCCGTCTGAGGCGTCCATGGTCCAAGTCTCCTCGTTCTTGATGGCCCTGTTTGACGAGGGCAAGCAGGTTAACACCATCAAGAACTACCGCTCGGCCATCGCGGCGATCCACCGTGGGTTTGTGGATGGGTCTTTGGTGGGTTTGAGCGGGGTCCTTACCCAGCTACTCCGGGGGATGGCTAACAGTGGGCCCTTTGTACGGCGGCTGGCGCCGTCCTAGTCTATTAACGGGGTCCTGTGGGCTCCCTGGGGTATTTGACTTACAAGACTTTGTTCCTCATCGCTGCAGCATCGGCGAGACGGAGGTGCTGCCTCCAGGCTCTTTCTGTCAAGCCGGGCCACTTGAGATTTGAGAACCATGGGGATCGAATGGTTCCTGACCACTCTTTCGTGGCCAAGACCCAGACACTTTCTTTCGCGCCGGGCGATATCTTCATCCCCGAGATATCCTCGGTCTCTGAGGACAGAAAGTGGTGTCCGGTCAGGGCGCTGAAATGGTATCTCCATCGGACGAAGGTCATTCGTTCATCTGATCGCCTTTTTGTCCTCCCCCGCAGGCTGCACTCGGCAGCCTCGAGGGATACCATTTCACGCTGGCTGACCGAGGTCATTGCGCCGCATGCCCAGGGACAAGTCAGGGCTCACGAGGTCCGGGGGCAAGCGACGTCCAAGGCGTTGTTCAGCGGGGTCCCGGTTGAGGACATCCTCGAGGTGGCGGCCTGGAGGACCCCGACGACGTTCATCGCTTGCTACCTCACACTCTCAAAGCGGCGTTTGGCTGTGCCGTTCTCTCTACCACCGGTTTCCTTCGGTGTCAGTCTGATGCAGTAGTGTGGCAAGGGGTAAGTATATGTCTACTGTGAATTCCCCACAACTCAATGGTGTGGGTATTCACGAGTGACTATACTTACCCCTTGCTGCTTACCACCTCCCACCCCACGGAGGCAGGGGGAACCAGTATTGTTTTTCATGGTTTGTTGGTTCCCCTCGGAGGAGCGGGAGTTTTTCTCCCACTGTACATACTGTATATAGTCTAAATCTAGAAAAACAAAAACAAAAAAACTTTCATTTTTTCTCATCGTTTTCGGAACGGCGAGCTCGAGGCTTGGGGGGTACTCGGGCAACGCTTTGGTGGATCCGCCCCTCAGGTAGGTGTTCACGGTTTTGTTTTCTTTTGTTGGGCATCTCGCTCAGTCCTACGAGGGCGAGCTAGGCCTTAGAGGGCGCGGTGTCAGAATTGACTTCAAGGTTTGTAGAGCATAGGTGAAACTGATGCAGTAGTGTGGCAAGGGGTAAGTATAGTCACTCGTGAATACCCACACCAGTGAGTTGTGGGGATTACACTCATTTAAGGTACCAGTACATACCAAAAATAAGGTCTGTATAAGCTTTACTTCTGAGATACTGTGTTTACAAAGTTTTCACTCACTGACCACTGTTTACCCCAAGTGACCTTTGACCATCACCAAAGTCAATAGGGTCTTGTAGTCAAGAAGATGTTCCCACATACCAAGCATGATATCTGTCCAACTTTCCCTTACTGAGATATTGTGTTTGCGAGGCTTTTTATTATTTGACTTCTGTTGACCCCAAATGACCTTTATCCTTGACAAAAGTAGGCTTTTTGTACTCAATATGGTACAGCTCCATAATAAATATGAGGTCTTTACAAGCTTTGTGTCAAGAGATAATTGTGTTTACAGGGTTTTCACTATTTGACCTTTTTTTACCCCAAATAACCTTTGACCTTCACCAAAAACAGTGGGCTCCTTGTACTTAATATGGTACCCACATACCAAATATGAGATCTGTGCAAGCTTGCTTTCTGGAGATACCAGGTTTTCAATTAGGTGTCACAAATGTACACACAGGCACAGGCACACACACACCTGCATAATGACAAAGGTTAGAATTTCATCAAAACCAAAAATGTAAAAAGTCAGTTAGCAGCCTAGCACTGTTTTGTAGTAGTATGATTTTCAAAGGTGTTTGAACAGCTTGAACTTTGCTGGGTGAGCAAAGTTCTGTGTTACACAGTTTGGGCTTTTTTTTTTTTGTAAACGGCAGTATTACAGATATGTACTGTATCTTAAAAGTTGTCATGTTTTAATATTTCATGAATTGGTGCTTCAAGACCATGTAATAAACACTCATCTAAGTGTAATTATCATTTAGTATTCAAATTCTTTGTCATCATTATTAATTCTAAGATGAGGTTCATAAAATCATGGCAGAAACTTCCTCAGTTGCTCATCAGTTATCATGTTTGAAATAAAAAAAAAAATTATCAAAGGTTTTTTTGGTGAATTTTATGTTGGCATTTGAAAATTAAAAGTAGAAAAAGTGCATTTTTCTACAGGATGTAGAAGTACAAGTGAGGGATGTAGACTACAGGTATGTCAGACTTTGTGGAAAGTTTTTGAAATTATATATTTTTCTTTTTTTGTTGTTTTGTGTTAAGTCTGAAACCATTTATCTTATATGTGATTCCAATATCTGAATCATACTGTACAGTATAGCCATGGACTCCAGGGTTTGCTTTTGAGCTATGCATGATGCAGTGTTTTTCATGATAATAAAACATTTACAAAGTTAATCACAGTTAAGTAGGATAAGCATAACGTATCAAAAGAAAGGAGTAATAAGCAATGGGCATTCAACAGAAAACAAAAAGTTTGAAGAAAGACCTTTTCAACAGCAATACATTACTGTATCCCATACAGGATGCCCTGGTGGGTGCAAAGTGATTATGTTTGCATTCATCATATTCACAATTTGGAATTTGAAAATTATCATGACTTGTATGATTAATGAAATTTGAAATTCTGAAATGGGAATGCCAGCCAGAGCAGCTGGTAAAGGATTATTTCATTGAAATTATGCAATCCGAAGATGCGTTTTAATTGAAAATGTTGTCACTAGTCTATTGGCTATTTTGTCTTTATTTTTGTTTTGTATAATTTTACCTCATCCCTATACATGTAATGTAAAGAATGAGATATTGTCGTTGCTTTGTGATGCTATAATGTATTATGGCTCTCTCAGTTGCCGCAGTAACATTATGTACAGTCCTTATATGAGACATGGGGGTCTTACCTGGTATGGTACTTAAGGTAACCTGGAACCCTGTTAGGGTAGGCATCAAAATGTGTGTGTGAGTGGGTGTGTGTGTGTGAAAGAAAATTTCAGTTTCATAAGTTTGCGTCCGCATCTCCTTCCAGAGGCTGCAAAACCAATGATGGTAAAATTAGGTAGATAGATGACCCAAGGTCTGAAGTTGTCTCTCCCATTGAAATTTGAGGTTAGAAATCAAAGGTTATAGGTCAGTGGTTAAATTAGTAAAAATCTTATTTTTGCTGTATTTCTTAATCCAAAATATATATTTACGTGGGAGCTTCATATATATAACATATACAAAATTTCATCTAAAAATCTTGTTTTTATGTGCTTTGAGGCTTGTCTTTTGGCAGGGATCTTTGAAATAATCATCAAACATGTAATGTGTTTCATCATTTCAAGAAAAATGGACAGAAACATATTTTTGTTATCTACAGTAGATGGGTGTGGATATATGTTGGACTAGCACCAGGGGGAATCGTTAAATGCAGGGGGTTTGAAGTTGAGACATCATACTATATTCTCTTCTCTGTACTTTAACACATGCAACGTATGATTTGACTGCCAGTGAATTTTTAGAATGGTTGCACACCTCTGCTGTACCTGTTTGTGGTATTTCCATTACAAGTACATTCACCCATTGGCTACCAGCACAGAATAGCAAATCCACAGTATAGTTTAATGCAGGATCCATGCAAATAAGAGTGCTCTCCAGACTTGATTTCAGAAACTCTTTGAATGCTGTTTTACAAGTCTTATTTCTGTTTTTGAATCGTCTGGATTATAATTCTTAGAGGCCATCATGCGAAGCCTTTTAGATGGGTCAAACAGAGAAACAATGCTACCAACCTTTTTGACCCTTTCCAGTGGCTACATCAGTATCAACGCCTGACAGCCTGACAGTGGTTCTACTAAGTCAAACTATTACATCTTGATCATTTATTGGGGTTGTACTTTTAATTTGTGAGGATAGGATTGACAGCATTTGTTTGTATTTCAACTTTATCGAATGTGCCTTACCAGATAAAAGAAGAAAATCACCTATTTCTGTAACAACAAGGTCAGGCAACTTACTTTCCAATACTGCAAAGGCACTATCTTGCAGTTCGTTACTGCTCTCCTTAAGTTCATGTAAATAGTACCTCATATTAAAGGCAGACCTCTGAAAATAATTTCTTTCCTCCCAATTCTCTTGTAGTTTCATGTAGGCCTAATCCTTGACAAAATGACCTTGAAAATGGTGAATAATTGGAATTTATACATACTTGGAAAGAATCCTCATCTTCTATTGGCCCATTTCAGTCAGGTAACCGTGGGTTAATGGCTGATAACCCAACTTGTTAAGCCACAGTCAATGACTGGCGGATGAATACAATAAAACGGTAGATCGACAGTGTGTTATCAGTCTGCTATATCTTGCACAAAACAATGGCTAATACAGAATTACTAGTAACAGGCCTACACTAGGGAAATAATGTTCGATTTGAAGTTCATAGTTCCTAGTTCTAACGTTACCTAGGCCGCTTGTAGGGCCTGCTCAAGAGTAAAATGTAAATGTACAGTAGGTAAATCAATGTAACAACAGCACCGTATACTGTCAGTGGTAATTCCTCTGACGTAGGGTAATTATAAATATCAAGCTTCTTCTGAAAGCTTCTTCAGTATATTTTGAACACCTTCAAAAGTTTGATAGCCCACCGGAATTAGCTTTCCTTCTTTGTAAAATTCTAAGATGTTCAAAAACAATTCCCTATGCAATAAAATCGTAAAGAGGACTAAGGACTGCAATACATCGCAATCTTGAAGGGTCTCCATACAACTACCGGATTAATATTCTTAAGGCCAGAGAACTCCACAGCACAAATAATTTAGGCCTATTGATAGGCCTAGGCCCTATATGGTGATAAAATGAAAACAGGGAAGGTCTTGATATGAAGTATCCCAAACTAGCCATAAAGTGATCTTACAGCAATGTTTTGACAAGATCGTTTTAACCATGTGCAATCCTTCTTCTTTGTTGAACTAACTTAGGCCTACAGTAGGTCCGAAATTTTGCATAGCTTACTGAGCACTCTCACACTCACAGAAAAATTAGGGGCTGCACACAACAAGTCTTCCACTCACTGGTGCTGTTAGGACTGAGAGTAAGGCATCAAGCTTGTCCAAGTTTTTCTTGAAATCTATATTTAATAAATCTGTCACTGTCTTTATCCAAAATCAGTAACTAGGCCCTACATGTAGCTGTACAACACTCTGTAGCACGCAGTTACGTACCTACTCCACAGTGAATACACGTACACTGAACCACAGCATGCACACATTAGTACACTACTTAAGAGCAAACTAACTAAAGCAGGCATTGTGCTATGTCAATTGTTATTGTTATCCTTTTCATGTAAGTGTTACTTTCTGTTTCGCGCACGATATTGTTGACAATTGTTTGTAAATTTGTTCACCTTTTCTTATGGTTCCTTTTCAATGAAAACGTGGTTATTTAATAACCAAGTTCTTTTCTTTTTTTGTCCTTTTTTCATCAAAATCTCGTTGGTATGTATGAACAAGGTTAATCAACTTTGAACATACAGTAAAGTGGGCGAGTTAAATCCAGATGTTCTGCTTTTTCTTTGTTTGAATTAAAAGATTAATCAACACTGGACCTGTGTAGTAACTGTAGTATAATGCACTCTTCGGGGTTAATGCTATCGCTGGATGCACTCGGGCTGTGCCCTCATGCATTGCTTGCATTAACCCCCAATGGTGCATCATCCTACAGTTTATTCACGGTCCAGTGTTGATTAACTTTTAATTCAAACAAAGAAAAAGCAGAACAAAACATCTGGATGAAACTTGCCCACCTTACAGTATGTTCAGTGTATGTTTTCTAGAGCCTGGGGTAATACCTTTTTGCTGGAGTTGTTTTTTTTTCTTTTTATTCCCTTTAAAAGGAAGGGAATGTTGAATGTTTCACTGGCATATTAATTGATTGGATATGCTTAGAGAAGGAGGTCCTAAGGGCAGTTTACTACCATATACATCTTTTTCACATTCTTAGACATTCAACCTTAAGATACAATAAATGAACATATATATTAAGCAATGCAGCCAAGGTTGAAATCAAACACCTGCATATGTCCTGGAAACTTAAAGCACTTAAAGGGCAGCTGGTGGTTTTAATTCCAAACAGTACATCATGTTCTATTAACTTAACTACTGTAATGCTTTTTCAAATATAGTATTCAGAGTTGATACCATGAGCAAAGATATATTGCTGTACATGTAGGCATACATAATTTGTTCAAGTTTCACTCTTAGGAGTTTTTAACCTCGACAGTCTTTTGCATTGAGCCAATACATAATGCAAAAACTTAATTTGTAATTTTTTTTTAATTGTAATGCTTTGTGGCTGAGAGTCAGACAACATGCATAGACCCTTTATCACACTGGTTATTGGAAGCCTTATGGTTCTTTGGATGTCTGATTCCTCAAATTGTTTAGTTTATGCTGTTTTTTTTTTATGATTCTGGGAACAGGCATAAATGATTTTCAACAATGCTAGACAGATGTCCAGCCGAATTTAATAAAAAGGAAGAAGGAGATTATACAGATAAACTGGTGTCCATGATTACAAGCAAAGGGCACACAGTAGTTTGCTTTATTGCACCTTTTGAAAGTACAGGAGTTTTTTTTTTTTTGGTTAACCTAAAAATCTCTGTTTACTTGAATCATATTTTATTTTCTCCTCATGCAAGTTTGCATAATTCAATTGATATTTCCTTGAGAGTGTAATGATCAGGTTTCCTCCCTCTTGTGAAAAAGAAACTGAAAAATTTTTAAGTTCTGTAATCATTTGACCAGCTCGTGTATATCATATTATTTTTAATGTTTTTCATGTTCAGGAGATGTTTTTGGTGTCACATGCAGCGGAACAGACAAACTGGGACTTTGAAAATGAAAATTACAAACGTGGTGAGTGTTTCCATCATTATCATTAAGTGATCACCAGTAACTGTAATCATCAAAGTAATTTATCTCTGTCACACTGATTTGTCACGATCAAGGGTGACAATTTAATCAGAGACTGTTAAAGTCATGTATTTCACAAAATTAGTTACCCAATTCAAGTGACACCCAAATAAGATGGCCTACAAATACAGCTGATATAGTGGATGAGAGTGGTTTTGTCATTTTGAAAAAAAAACTTTCAGGAATAGTCTACTGGTAGTTGTTGGTAGTTACATTGCAAGCACAGTTTGCATAGTTAGTGTGGGACGATAGTAGGCCTTCCAAAAGTGCCAAAACTGTTGTTTGTGTTTTCTGTTTTAAGTCTCAGCTTGGGAGTGGAGGATATTACTTTATAATAAAGTAAATTTACAATTAATCTGTAAAGGCTAATTGCAGCCATAGAATGATATCTCTCGTGTTCTGATGTGAGTCTTCTAGGAGGATCCTTAATTTATTACCTCATAACTGGAGGGGGCAATGATTGCTCTTACACTACAATTTAGGGATACAGTTATACCTGGTAAGGGATGCATTTGAGGATCAGTGGGGGAGGTATCATACAAAGTTCATGAATTAGGTCATGTGTTATGTCCTCACATTTATACATCACATGAATTTCTGTACAATAACATAACATTTTTACAGCACTTGGAGTTGTTTATTTGTTTAGTTACAATTAAAGCAGCTACACACCAGGAATATCATACAATAAAAGTGAAATTTTGGTACTCAAGCACCACCTCATAAACCAGGTTATTTACAGGTAAAAAATGTTTAAAAGGTGTCATTATACTTCCAAAGTTAGGAGTTCATGTTTCCTCATGCTTTCCTCCCTCACGAAATTGTCAGGGCTGATTCAGACATGACATTAAGGAACCCGAGTTGGGCTTAGTTTGTGGCCACAATTGTGTCTAAAGTTGGGGCTTAATCTAGAGGCTAAATATTAAATGAGCACAACATTTGGGCACAACATCAAGGCACAACAAATGCACAAAATCGGGGCTGACAGTTGGGCATGACAAAATTTCGGGCTTGAACCAAACATTGAGCACGACAAAATGTCAGGCCTGACATTTGAGCCTGACACATTGTCAATGTCGAGCCTAACATTAAATGTTAGGGATGAGAACAGAGGCTAAATATTTAAATTAGCACAACATGGCCTAACAAGAAGACCTGACAAATAGACCTGACAAGGAACACAAGTTAGGCCTAATAAGACCTGACAACAGAGCTGCCAATGAGCATGACTTGGCCCGACAAGAAGACCTGACAATAGAGCTGACAAGAACCACAAGTTAGGCCTAAAAAGAAGACCCAACAAGTGAGCTGACGAGTATGGCTTGGCTCAAACAAGAACTACTGATGTAGCTGTCATAATTACCACAATTTGGGTTCGACCAGGGAGTTCTCAGCTCATGGCTTGACAGAAAACCCAAACGATAGGCAAGTAGAAGTACTGATAGTGGCAATTATCATGCTGAAATATCAGACTCCAAGAAGAAAACAACACTTAATCAGATAACAGAATGTCAGTATTTTGGCACAGATATAGAATGGATGAACATGCCAACAGCAGGCAAGTCCCATTTGTAAACATTGGTTCCAAGTGGACGTACACGGTGTTTAGAGTAAATGGTGAATCGTGTTAAATGGTAGCTTTTGCAAATGGTCTCTACATGGTCCCACAGGCAAACAGTTACAAATGGTTCATTTACAAATGGTCGCTAATTAATCTAGCAGGCAAATGGTCTCCAGTGGTCCCAAATACTGGTTCGACAGGCAAACGGTCTTGATGATACAGTATATCATTTGCATGTAAATGGTAGTTGTAGAGCAAGTAGCCAAGAAATACACTACAAGTGGTAACAAAAACACCATAATTTAGTTATAACTAAAAATATGTATTCAACCTCCATGGCATTCCTCTCACTGTATGATACTTACTGTACAAGGTATAGCACTCATACCTTGCATCTGTTGACAAGTTGTATTTAAAATTTCAACAATCAACAAAAAGTGAATGTATTCCTTTATCCCTCTGCTTGATCAGCCTCTGTGGTGACATCATCATGAAGGGGTCAAGTGAATGTAAAGTCCTCACACCCTTTCATTTAAACATGTATGGTACTATGTCAGTACAAAAACATTTCATGTGCTGCCTAGCCTGCCTTAGGATTTCCCTGCTACTATGGCTTTTCTGCTCGAGTGGATCCCTTATTCCTGTTCAGGTTGACCTGAAACCTTTTGGCACGGTGGCTCTTCCCATGTTGTTGTTCAACTTTATGTGGTCATCTTTATGGCCCGGCTTCCAGAATTATTCAGGAAGGGTTCTGCAGAGGAGAAAAAGAAAAGTCTAAGGAGGAAGATAGGGTATAGAGGGCAGATGCGAGAACAATTTATTCAGAACTTGCATTTAAGTACGTCTAATAATGCATTGCTGGCAACACTTTCCTGGTGTACGTACATATAAACCTTATCATTTAGGCTCTGCATTGAGAAACTAAATTAGTTATATTAAGTGATTAAAACAGCTACAGTACAATATATATTAGTAACTATTGCCCAGTAGGCAGTCAAAGATGTGGCCTCCTTGGATTTGCAACCCTTCTGCACTGTACCTTGTACATATACCGCAAGTTTAGCGCAAATACATGTATGCATGGTTACATTTTACAGTGGTCTACATGCCTATGTAACACAGGTCATATTTAGGAAATAATGAGTCAATCAATATCATGAGTTGATCATTGCATTCTAAACACCATGTAGTAGAGTGTGTAAATGTAATGTCATTTCAATGTATTGTTAGTGTGACTTTATACAATGTATGTTCCTCAAACAATATCAAAAACAATTACCTTATCGTTTTTGATGTTTGAATTGATTATGTATCATGTTACAAATGGTGATATTTTTAAGTTCCTCCTCTCCTATGGACTAAAAATTTGCAAACAGTGACCAAAATGTCTTTGTTAAGGCTTGCATAGTACAATTTTAGAAATTAAAGACAACATTCTTTTTGTCTATAAACATATTCTTAATTTATATGGTCATTGTTTTTCTTTGCTTTGGTAGTGATTGACTCCTTGCAAGATCACTTCGTATACACACTGCATTGTGCATCGCAACCTTTGTTTCAAAATTCATTTTGTATGGATTACTCGATCTACACATCACCAAAACATACCAAAAAAGGAGAGACCCATGTTACCAATTATTACTGTCAAGTTTTTTTTTTATTTTAGTAAATAATTGACTTTGTTGTGGTTGCGACATTCGTTAAGTGATTGACTCGTGATACTCCCAGTGTAATAAATTTCATGCAATGTTAGGCTAGCCTATTAAAATTTCCAATTATGGCATAATTCAATGAATGATCTTACAAATGGCTGCAATGACAGCAATCAATTGACAGAATACAATTAAATTCTCATTAATGGAGCTATTTGGCTTTCAACAGAACTGTCAGAAGGGTTCCTGTATTGCAATGGGGCCTAGCCAATACAGGCTAGTTACAGCACACTGTTATACAACACATGGTATTAGTATTGCTTTACTGTAAACTACAGTACAGTACAACCTACACTACAGTAGGCTACACAATAGCATATTATTAGGCCTACTTGTGATTAATACTCTGCCAAGAAATCTAATCAGAAGATTATATTAGGCCTATGTCACTTGTGGTATTATGTCACTTAAGATATAGTAAAAAATATACCAACCTTAAACTTAATGCAGAAATCTTGATAGTTTCTGGAATGGTGTGACAGCTGAGGCCTGTTGTCTGCAGCCCTGCATGCAGTTCTGCCAATGGCAGTTAACTGCAAATTCAAACTGTACTGCCAACTGGTGGTAAACAAAACTGGTGAACAACATGGAATGCCAAAAGTGCATTTATTCAGCACAGAGTAAATCAAAAGAACTTCATGCTTGTTACAGGAGTGGAAATGGAGACATGACAATTTAAACATATGGAAAGTCATATATGGTCCAGTCTGGAAGTTCACTTGGGTTTAACTGGATATTGTACACTATTGTTTATCCAACTAGGCTTTGTACCAAGGATGTTGATCTAGATCCAATGTTTCATGCCTTAAAATTGGGGGTGACTTATGTGAACAATTGTTTTTTGCACTTTTTTCTGTACTTAAGATATTTAAAGGTCTCATGTTAACTTTCAAATATTACCCCCTGGGGTATCAGATTTCTCATGCAGTTTTCTAACTAAGAATTTATGTATGGCAATTTTTTTTTCTCAAATTTGTCATCATATGTTCCAAGTCATTTTGCTATATAGGGTACATGACTCGGAACGCCTTTATGTTTCCACCTTTCATTCAAACGTACCTAAACCCAGTCTGGACTGTTTTTAAATTGTCTAAGCTATCCAAAGACTAACTCTGTTCAAATCATACAGATTAAATGCTTGTGGAGTATTTATGAAGCGTGGTACATTATACTTCTGAAGACCGTATGTGAACACCAAATTTTGGGATCTGAAAGAATGGTTGATCTGGAGAGAATGCTGATCCAGACGCTGATTGTGAATCAGACATTAAGTTTAGTTTGAACATTAAGTTATTAATAAAGATTTTGTGGGCTATAACTGTACTTTGATGGCACAGTAGGCCTACCAAACAAGTCAAGTCCATTAAGCTTTTTTATCACATGACCTACTTTGCTGAGCATCTGCATATCATAACTGTATTACACATATTATGCCGGCACAATTGCAAGGTACTGCACCAGTACTAGTACTTCAGTGATGCTTTGTGTTGGTTTCAAAGGGAATGTGGCAACATCCTGAGACACTTCTTTGCACTATTGAAAAGAACAGCTCACTCTGGACTTAAAGTTTTATATCACAAAAGTGAAAACTTGCAAGTAATAACATAATTCTGCAGAAGTTTGGCAGACTCTGGTGACTATTCCAATGTTCTTGTCAATGTAGCAGTTAAATCATTTAGTAAGATAGTTATATATAATGGTGCTAAATGTCACATGTCCAACTAATGTCACTCTAAGGGACATTGAGTAGTTCACTGCAATCTGCAGAAGCAGGCGAATGACACTATATGGTACATAATTATGGTGCATAGTTTGTCACACATAAAATAGATTATCAATATGAGTTCAAAATACGTGCAAGCTTTTTCAACCTTGGACAAGCTCGTCAAACTCTTTGCAAGCTTACATTAATGGTGGGCAAGCTCGTCAAATTCCTTGCAGGCTTATTTAATGTTGGACGACCTCACTTTAAGTCTTGGACATCTTTGATGAGCTGACAAATTACCTTCCCAACGTCAAAGCGATTAAAAAGCTTGCCCTTTCTATGGTGTGACTGCATAACACTCTTGTTTCAGTATCAAGAGCTTATTTGAGTGCTTGTGGCAATGAGTTTAATTGCATTGCCCATGAAAAGTTGAAAAAACTCAAGTCTAAATGTTGTGCCTGTGTAATGCTTTGAAAAATACAAAGTCCACTTGTTGTGCCCTGTGTAATGGCTTGAAAAAATCTAAGTCCAAATGTTGTGCCTGAGAACTGCTTTGAAAAATACCAAGTCCGAATGTCATGCCTACGTCGTGCTTTGAAAGAATCCCAAGTCCAAATGTTGTGCCTAGTTGTGCTTTGTAAATACATAAGTCCACATGTTATGCTGATATCAGTGCTGGAAATAAGTTTAAGTCAGAGTGTTGTGCCTTGTTAGCCCCAACATTTTCTTGGGAAACATATCGGCCTGTATGTTGTGCCTATATGGCTTTTTTGTCGTGTCTGAAAGATTTTGTCAGGCCTAACATTTTCATGTCAGGGCTAACAATCAGTGTTACTTTCAGTGTCGTGCTTTGTCGTGCACAAATCGGCTCCGTGTTAGCCTTACATTTTCGTACAGGTGACTCACATTTCCACTTCAATCACATCATTAGAAGTGTTTTTTAGAGCACCCTCTCTCTCTTTCACTTGATGATGAATAGATTGAAAATAATGTATTCAATTTATACCCTCTGCAAATTCTTATTCTTGACCCATGCTTTCAGTGTAGGCATTTATATGCTTGTAGTTACTGTACAATTAAAGTACTGCCTTTCACAAGAATTGGTGAATGTACCACCATGTAGATACTCCAATCTGATTCCAATCCTGCTTACACATAAAGTTCTATGATCACCCAATGTAATAATTGTCAGATCATATGGTGATCCAACCCGATCTGATCTTTGTAGCTGTTTTCAGGCTAGTGGATTGAAGGCTTTACATGTTGATTACCCTATGTGGGATTAAAGGGAAATAGGGCGTTTAGAATACACCAACATGGCATACAAAAGAAAATAGCTTTAATCAGAGTGAAACCATTCCGTCTCATCAATAAACATCTACCAAAGCCTCATCTCCTCAAAATATTTAGAAAGTGATGAGTAACGGAAGATGCATCATTTGAATTTTGAAAAGTTTGGGAACAAATTAGTGCTGAGCAACAAATGACTGAATTTCTCTCTGTGAGAAGCTTATTTCTTGAAAAGAAGGCTACTGTCCTTACTTATTTTGAATAATCTATCATTCTATGTCCTCAAACATTGGTTCTCAAAATATGGATGTTTTCTCTCAAACAAATGTCCTATTTTCCTTTAATTCTGCCTTTGGTACCGAGTCTGAATGTGATAAACAGGAATTTTGTAAATGTGGATGTGAATGTATCAATGAATCAAATTTTAAAGTATTCTTCTTGCAGGCAAACTATCCATGAGTGTGGTAGATGAAGATCGATCATCTTACATGAGGGAACGTAACTACGAAGTCCACCTCTTTACCTTAGCACCTACCAGTTGTTCTCCAAAGAACAATTTACTAGTCGGAGTATCAGAAAAGCACCAACAAAGATATTGTCAATTTGAAAGAAAGATAATGACACAGTAGACTGTCTCCATGGTTTTGTACCTTCAGAAACATTGTGGACTTGAAGGCTGTCTCTGGTTCCACGTTGAGTAATAGGCCTACAGTAGACTATTTACAAGGTTTGCACCAACAATGTAGACTATGAATTGTTGTTTCACTTTTCTGTCTTTTCCAATGGGTAGAAGGTATTTGAGCTCCTTTCCAAGCAAAGACTGGCAATGCTTGCACATTTAGGAAGTTCCAAAAACATTTACCTGTCAGTTAGGTTATAAAGTGTAGTTGCTGTACTAATTTCACAAGTCTTCGACTTACAATGATGAAACTTCATCTATGCACCTTCAGCTAGTAGCATTATGCTGGTTTCTGATCAAATATGTCTGAAAGCATCTGTAAAGTATCTAAAAAGCCAATTTGGTTGATTAAGTTCAGCAGGTGCCATACACGTTTGAGCTTCTATTTAGTCCCCAAATCAGCAGTACAGTATTTGGTATCATGCGTCTTTTATTTATTACTCTCATTTTGACAGTTAAAAGTGCTCACTTACTTTTGGAAGCCATAATTGGCTTTTAATCCCATCTGAGACTTTTTCTTTTTGTCTGAAAATGGTGATTGACCAATGAGGTTGACCTGCTTATCTTTCCCAGAGGAATCTTTATCTGAAATGCAGCTCTCCTCCTGTCATCAAACAATGTGGAATAGATTTGTTTTCTGAAGTGGAGACAGTTGTACATCAAAGATTTCATTTAGGGAAAAGTCTTATTGTACAATAGACATAAATAAGTTATTACTTGGTCATGTGATGGGGTAGATGGAGGAGTTTATGTAGTTTATATAATTGCCAATCATTTCAACAGTCATATGAGTATATCTCTTGTTTCTGGAAATTTGTTCTGTACATAGGCTACCACTGTGCAGGCTGGGGAATTCTTGGCCTCCAGTGTTATCTTACATTACATGCGTACAGTAGGTATTGGGAAGTGATTTACAGTCTTAATAGCTTCACCTGGTAGCCTGTGGTTACTACAGTGTAATGCAACTTGAGAAAAAGTAATGGAGGTGCAAGGTATCACTAACCTCTTGGCTTTCTTGCTACAATTATTGCTCCACCTCGGACTGCAGGTACATGGAGATGTTAAAAGATTATGCTTATGGTGTGGTTATATTCTTGAGCCAGTGCCTGAACTAAATTTAATTCCCCAGGGCTATTTTAATGGTTTGTTAGGGAAAATATCTTTTGAAAAAAATAAATTGGTGTTTTGGGGATTTTTTTTGTCATCTATGATGCACACATACAATTGAATATTTCAGTGGTTCCTGGTGCAGTATTCCAGCTGCATAGTAGAAGTTGGTGATGATATCTCACTATGAGCAAATTTATGACAAGCAAACTCTGCAGGGACATATTCTTAAAATAAAATGTTTAGAGGAACATGTTGACAGCTTTG
>CM037834.1:11110045-11285295 GCA_021234535.1 Stichopus chloronotus
ATAAAAAAACAAAAGCCGTCAGTATGGTAATTGAAGAATTAATTCAATTATATAAGAGATTTTCTGGCTTCAAATGCCACAAAGATGAAATATCGGCCCAATCGTCATAGCCAGTCTACGTCACGTCACGTACCTCGTTGTGAACTTCATCTATAATAATATCTTCGATATTGAGTTGAGTTGAGTTTGAGTTTATTCATTCACGCATGATATATATATATATATATATATATATATATATATATATATATATATATATATATATATATATATATATATATATATATATACATAGGTAACTTGTTTCGTAATTATTAAGTACTATCTACACATGCATGAAAGGGGAGCCTGAGGTGACGTCCAACAGAAAATAAACAAAGTTATACTAATTGGGAATGAAGATCAGGTCACTTAGGAACAACAAAACTTTACAATAGTTATTTACAACAAAAATTGTAAATGAAATAAATAAATAAATAAGAATAAGAAACGAACGGTAGGAGTAGGAAGAAGAAAAGGAGGGGGGGGGGGAGAAGGGAGGTGGGTGGGTGGGTGGATGTAGGAAAATCAAAGGGAAAAGGGATGAACAAGGTTTTCTACATCACTTGTAATAAATCAGTATTGCATAGTATATTTATTCAAGATAAGACTTTGTCTCTTAAAGCTATTTTTTGTAGGGCACATTCGAATATCCATAGGTAAAGAATTCCAAAGGTCGGGGCCAGTGTGTCTAATAGATCGATGGGCGAGAGCTGTTTTGGGCTTTTCTAGATGAACATTTGAAGAAATTCGGGTTGGATAATTGTGGATGGCAGAGTTGATGCGAAACATGTGTAACAGGTTGGCGGGTAGTTCTTCAGTATGGAATCTGTACAAAAAAGAGCAAATTTGGAGGTAATGAATATCATGTATAGTAAGTGTGCGTAGCTCATAAAATAATGGCTTCGAATGTGCCCGATAATCTGAGTTCGCACAAATCCGGACAGCTTTTTTCTGGAGAAGAAGCAAGGAGTTAAGTTAAGATTTTTGACAAGCCCAAACAATATTGCAGTATGAAATTAAGGGTAGTATAATCGAATGATAAACAGTAATCAAAGTTCATCGAGGAATATAAGAACTTACTTTATACAATGAACCAACTCCACTTGATACAGACGTAATAAAGTTAGCTATATGAGAATTCCAGTTCAATTCCTCATCGACATTAATACCTAGGAATTTAGTACCTACTTTTTGATCAATTTTCATATTGTCAATACAAATATTAAAGGAAGGATTAGTGTTAATTGACCTTTGATTCTTGAAGAGCATACAGCATATTAAAGCAATAATGTCAATAATCATGTTTCTTTTCTCATATATAATTATTTATGTATCTTTTGCTCCCGGCTAGAATAATTCTGAACTGGTTCTACTCTTTGATTGACAAAAACTTTGAAAGATACAGACTAGTTCATAGTACAAAGACTGCACGGGGACACATTTCACAGTGGTGGGATTTTAATCAGGCTGTGGGAGGAACGAGACGGAAATGTTCGGGAGAATTGAAACTGTCTGTGATGATAAGAATTTGCCTTTAAATAAAAAAGTGGTGTAACATAAAACATTAATAAAACATCAAGGCACACACCTTTGTTTTCCTTGTTACAGACTTGAAGATCCAGTATTGGGAACATACGAGCATTGTCACATTAACGCCTTAAACTCCACTGTAACCAGTGAGCCACGAAAAGTCTTTGTGCGCATCCGTTTGGGTAGTCCTACTTGAGATCCCAGATAATATCAGAAGAAGTAGTCTCTCAATTTTCCACCTCAACGACTGGCATCTTCTCGACGACTGTCATCTTTCTTTCATCAAATCGACGAACGGAGAAAGACAGTCTACATTTCTTACAAGTTAGAGGACACTTATCTAAGACTGTTCTTGCTGCCAGATGTCATCATAAGAATTTTTCTTGCATCAATTGTACTTCAATCCTTAGAGCAATCATGTCAAACGATTCAATTACGTCAAAAGATACCAATAGCAGTTGTGATAATTCCAGTTCGGACGACATGTGCGCTTTGTTTTACGAGCGCAGTGATACAAGTCAAACCGTCTACAAGTGTGCTCTAATTTCCATCTTGGTGTTTGGACTGTGTGCAAACTCAGCTGTCATTTCACTTGTGATCACAGTTCGAGAGCTTCGGAATACTTCTAATGTTTTCATTTCTGTGCTTTGTGGGGCCAACATTCTGATGCTGGTCACTTTTCTCCCTCTGGAATTGATTAGTCATAATGAAAGAAGTCACCACTATATCGTTTCTAATGTGCTGACCTATGGTCTAAGTTTCCTATGCTGTGTCTCCGTGTACACGTTGGTTTTGTTAAGTTACGAGCGATGGCGTGTTGTGGTCAGACCAGTGGTTACAACTGCCAAGGGGACTGGTTGTAAACTAGCCGGTGTGTTCATCCTCGCTGGGTCTCTTTCAGTACCAAATGCATTCCTTTATAGGCCGTTAGATGGGGAAGTACTAAGATCCAGTATCGATACTAACCATTTCGACTTCTTGACATTTTATCTATTCGTCGTGCTGTACGCGTTTCCATTGGGTATAGTTGCGGTGTTGTATGCATCACTTGCATCAACACTCTTATCACAGAACAAGATGATAAGAGAAAGTGTAAAGCGAAACCCCAAAGCGAGAATCAGAAGAAACAGGGTTGCATGGGTGACTATAGGTCTTGTTGTAAGCTTCGCTGTGTGTTGGTTACCCTTTCACATTTATGGCTTTCTAAGCCAAGTTGTTGAGACCTGTCCACCAGCTCCAAGTTTCCTCATAGTATATCATTGGCGAACATGTATTTATATGCTAAATACATGCAGTGATCCTTTATCAATCTTTCTGCTCGGGTCTCGCTTTCGGAGACACCTTTGTTCGTGTTGCTCATGTTTGTTTGTGTCGCGCCGCATGAGCAGACCACGAGACCGGTGGTACAGCAGCACTTCGAGCCGGTCTACGTCTGCCACGCATTTCAAAGCGTCTGTTTCAGATATTAAACTACAAATGGTGCCATGCACATAATCGATAATTGAAAAGGAAACATTCCAGAAGCACAAACTGACTGACGAGTTGAGGTGATAGACATGTACATATAACTCATCTTACCATTTTGTTAAGATTTGATGACTAGCACAACTGTCTGCATAGGCCTACCATTCTTAGACCCCAAATGAACAGTAGGCTCGAACCACAAGGATCGACCAGTTTAGAAATTATTGCATAGTACAGGTACACAAATATCGAAGCGAAAACTCGATGTTATAAAATTCTAGTGCAAGTGTAAAAGATTGTGTATGAGGTTAGCTGAATACAACATACAAACACGGAAGCCTCACTGCAAAGCAATAGGACTTTACTAAGTCGGCGGAAGTGTTCAGAAGTGTTTGCTTCCTTGCAGACGGTGAGCAAGGAATGTTTTTACGGTGAAGGCGTGTGCGCCTGTGTCTGTTTGACAACATTTTCTCAAACGTTATAAATTTGTCTTTTGTAGCTATATTCATGACTCCACATTTAACGTTTTCAAAACATTCTTGGTTCCTTGCTTCAGCAAAGGGACCTATGCAGTCAGGTTGGTGTGTGTGCGTGTGTGTGGGTGAGTGCGTGCATCTACCGATGTTGCCTTAGCAGGGACCGTCGCTCGGGAGATGGAGAGCGTCGCACGCCTTTTCTCGCACGCGCGAAATTTGTAATGGGCATGGCTGCTTGAACATTTCGACGTTGCGGGGACACACTATGCAGTATCTCAAATAGGACAAGTGCATCAACTTCAAACTTTGAGTGTATGTAACGTCTTTTATGGTAATGCAATTGTGAGAGTTTTCGCACGTCAAAGGTCGTATGGTGCTATCAGAGGTCATAATATCAGGAGCTGGGGAACACTCGTGAACGCACTAGCGAGTGAAAGGAAAGAGCAATACAGTTCATAGTCGGTGTGTGGATAGGATATTTAGATCGAAGCTGGTATTATTTTTGGTGGACGTTAAACTTCATCCACAGGCAGACTATAGACAAACCCTTTTTGCAGTATCTCATCAACCAGATGTTAGGTGAAGCTTAAACTCCGAGAGTATGTGCTGTCTTTTAATGAAATAAGATTGTGAGGGTGTTCTTAGAGGTCAAATGCCATGCGGGGTCATCAGAGGCCATACAGTGATAAGCTGTTAAACATACTATCCTTAATGTTGAAGTAACTTCACACTTTAAAGTTGTTTTATAGGTGCATAAAATAAAGATCATGTTGGGACTGGTTTTGGGTCGGTCAATAGTAATCTGCTACCCAGATGAGCACCAGATGGGTACAGCTGGACTGACGCAGAGGATGTAAAGCATGCAACCTGCTGACCATGTTACACTGAGTTAACACTTTGCACGACAGACTGTTATGTTAGGCCATACATGGAACAAAAAAACCCCCTAAAAAGCACTGAAATTAAATTGAGCTCACTTAGTGAAGATGCAGCTCATCCGTGAGTCCCATTTGGATAAAATGGTACAAACGTATCCCGTATAATCCACATGATATCTATTTGGGCCCTTGTGGTACATGCAGGCACCACCGTTCCCACTTGAAGTCCAGATGGGTCCCAAATGTTCTGTTTACCTTTACAATAGATAAACGTTCGGTGGGGGACCACTATGGAGTCAATATGGAACGCCGTTTAAAGATTGGGGAAGAGGGGTTGCATGGATGACGCTTTGGTAATCATTTAGAGTATGTGTTTGTATAAATAGGATTATCAACTTAAGAATTCAATGTTAAGAGCAAGAACTTGGTAATGGTTGTATATTAATCATAATCTCATTTATTCAAGTGTCTTTTTAACATCTTTGACATTTCATTTCATAGTAAAGAATTTCTGTGAAGTATTGTTTCATTACATGTTTATGCCATGTCAATATGTTCTAAAAATAACAGAAAAACTACACCACTTAAGTCACTGAATTTGTTGATTCAAAGGGGGATAGGTTGTTTTGGCGTACATCTTACATTACTTTTTTCACTTTCTCCTTCCAAATGGAGTGTAAGAATATCTCCTTAACAGATCTATGTTGGAAAATAATCTGCCACACCAAATTTTGTTGAACGTGAGAAATATTATGGTGCACCAAAGACTACACCCCCCTTTCTTTTGTTCTCTGAGTGTCAATCCTTTTGTTTTCGCTGGCAATCCTTTAGTATTTGGCCAGCAGAGCAAACAAGTCATCCCAAAGTCGATCCGAGAGATCGCCTAGGGAAGGTCTTAAGAGATGGTCACTGGTGCAAAGGGAGATGTCCTTGTCACGGAGGGGAGATTTAGAGAGAACAAAAGGAAGGAGGGTGGACTCTTTGGTGCACCATAACACTATTAATGTTCCCAATCCATCATAGAGAGTGAAAACCTCTTATTTTTGATTCCTTGCCGTAGGTAGGGGAATCTATGCAGTCCTGATGTCGTGTGTGTGTGCGTGCGTGGGTGTGTGACGGTTGCTCAAGAAGGGTAACTCTGAGTAATTTCATTTTTGGCATGTAGGTTGCCCATATTGAGTAGATGATCCCTATTGTTTTTGGTGTCCAAAGCTTGCATATTAATGAGGTTATGGGGTAAAACATAAAAAAATGTTAAAACTGCCATAGTTCCTTATCCGTGGGTCAGATTTGTTTTAAACTTGATAAGGTTGTCTGTTATTAACAGGTTCACGACCCTGTGAAATTTAATGCTTATCAATAGAGAGGAAGGGATAATTTTTCACTATAAAACTATAATAATAGCCTAAACACCATTATTGTGGTTATTATAAACTACCGTACAAATGCATATGGGGCTACATTGTGCAAAATTACTATTGGCAGTGTTTGATTCCTTTGGACACAGTTAACTCAATGTCATTGCAAACTTATTTAGGCTTTTTCAGCCTATGGAAGCCATTCAGGACCATGTCATGTTTGAAATAGCATTTTCCCAGCCTATGGAAGCCAATCAGAACCATGTCATGTTTGAAATAGCATTTTCCATATACTGTACTGCATTTGTTAAGTAGAGAATAACTTTTACTTTTCAAACACTCCCTCAGAGGCCTCCATAGGTTGTCTCAGTAACTCGGAGGTCATGGGGTCAGATAGCTGTCACCTGCGCTTCATTTATCTCTTTGATAGAACAAAGACTCCTGCCCAATTTAGCACTGACTGTCTCCTGTGTATATTAAGGCATTCCATAAATATTTTATATTGATCAATGTATTTGCCTTTATTATGAGAATAATCTGCAGTTATATATCATCAGAAATACAAGTAGCAAGATGCATTGCTGAGTCGCCAGTGTGTTTTCTCAAAATCTTACAATGGCGATGAAGATGGGATCCTTTTATTAAGGACTCTGAAAACCTTCAAGGAAGACCTTAATACTAGAAGAAAATTGATTAAATTCTGACAATTAAAATGGTCTCGGAGATAATTCGGATCATGCAAGTATTGGCATGCGGTGGGAGAAATGGCTACTTCGATTGGAAAACTTCTTCATTGCATTTGATATCAAGGATGAAGCTCGTAAAAGGGCAATGTTACTTCATTTTGGAGGGGAAAGCGTTACTGAAATATTTCAAACACCTAATGAAACTGGAGACTCTACAGATTATGACACAGTAAAAACCAAGCTGACGGAGTATTTACAAAATACTGAATACGCGATTTTCAAGGTTCGTCAAGCGAAACAAGGGGAAGGCGAAACGTTGGATGTGTTTACCACCAGGCTGAGGCAATTAGCAAATTATTGTCAGTTTATGGATATAGATAAAGAAATCAAATCACAGATAATTCAAAGTTGCAGTTCGTCACGATTGCGGCGAAGAGTGTCACGTTGAAGGAACCGAACCGCAACTTAACTGAGATACTTGACTTAGGGAGAGCACTTATGATCTCGGATCAAAATGCTACGGAAATTGAAGGACCAAAAGTGGAAACAGTACAAAGTAAACAACCGAAAAACTCGGACAGCACCAAAAAGAAATGGTACAAACAAAGTCCAGTGTTGGAAATGTGGTAGTGACTTTCCGGAAGGGTAATGTTGACTGATATCATACTGTACTTGATGTGTGGGTTGGCCATACTGGGTAGGTGATCCCTATTGCTTTTGGTGGGCGTCAAATGTCACGGTCATGTCAGGTTACCCAAAATAAAGATCATTTTGAGTTAAAGGCTTGTGGTGTATCAAGAAAAACAACTGCAGTTGATCTTGTACTTGTCATGTGGATAATTCAACTTTGTTATAATATAACCATGTGGCAAGGAATCACAAAGCCTTTTGGCTTTCTGGTTTACTTAATGTTGACGTCCCAAAGATAACATTCATGAGTATGTGTTTCATGGTCCTCCAGAAAAAAAAAATAATGTGTCCTGAAAAAGAAATAATGTGAGAGGACAAGAACAATTGAAAATTGTTTTTCTGAAAATTGCTTCTCTTTCCTTTTATTCACATTGCTTGTTTGCTTCACCTCGTTGGAATATCTTGTCTCCTTTGTGCAATTATTACATTCTGCCTGAAGATGGTCCCGTGAATGGACTGAAATATAGCATCATGTCACTAAAATTAGTCGCTCTTCTCTCATTTCCTCTATCTGTATGGAGCAAACCAATACATGTATGCACGGGGTTTTGACGCCAGTTACACTCATGCACCGACTCCAATGATGCACAGGGGTCACGCACGGAAGTTATAAGCCAGTTACGTACCGAGATTCGACGCCGGTTACGCACCGTTTACGCACGTGCACCATTGCTAGTGACCCGTGGATTGATGCCGGTTACGCAGAGAAATTAATTAATTGTAAAACAAAGCTTGATACTTGCCGAGTTAATTGTAAAGTTTTGATTACTGGCTGATTTTACTTTTAATTAGAAACAATTTGTTTAATAAATACCTCAAGTAAGGTTGTCTCCTGAAATGTTCCTTTTGGTTATCGACCCCTGGGTGACGTTACATTTGTATGATGGAAAAATAAGCAATTGACTCAATAACCATTTAACCGATATTTCAACACCCACTAATGTACTTCACAAAGTACAATGATCAATCATTATTCATTGATTCAAGTTGGGAGATAAAATACCACTTTCAATCTGAGAAGGACCCAATGGATGGGAGATCACTGTTTCTTTCTCCAAGGAAATGCTTCATACCGTGTTTGTTATTACATATGCATCTTACCTTTTAGCCAAGTCGATATTAATACTGCATTCAACAAACACTTCGAGCATGATGTACGCTTACATCAACACGTGTAAAGGTGAGTAATTAGACATTCATACACACGCCTTGCTTTATAGTTTAGCAACCAGTGTACTTTTACAATTATGTCTGTCTCTGCAGTTCCCTGACGATGTTCCTCTCATATTACACTCCCTGTGAGAGTCAGCTCTTACCAAGTACTTCACACTGGTGCCAAGATAAATACTGCACAATCACAAACAAGGGTCATATTTCATATCGAGCTGATTTGAACGAGTAAATGGAATGGAATCAAACAGGTAAAATCAAAGCTATATCATCAACAAAGTCGAGAGGCAGTTGAGATTTCCGCAGAAACTGAAAATTCTGGTGGGGGGGGGGGATATTTCCTCAGAGAAAAGAAAGACTATGATAAGTGATTTCCATAATCGACGTTTTCAGTTTAGAGAGCTATAACAAGGTTTCACCTCAAGGCTTCAGAGCGTGACGGTTGATGTCTCCTCTTTGAGGTACAAGACACTAACTTGAAGAATTAGTTTTCAAAGATAACATATAGATTGAAAAATACTGATTAACTGGTTTGAAATATATCTAAATAAAAGCACAGAGAGGTATGAAGGACCAATTCGACTTAATTTAAGAAACTTAGTATTGAGAAATACCTCGTATTTTCATTTTAACTGCCAAAAGAATCAGAACGATCTTTATAATTTTTACATTATTTCTCAACCGTTTAAGAACCATCTCTAGAGTAGAAGTACCTGTTCTTTCATTACGGTACGTAAACGTAAAGGTGTCACACGAATAGTCGTAAAGTCAAGTTGGTAAACATGCTTTTGGTGCAGTCCCTACTTCCTTGATCGTCCAAGTCCCGACAAAGCCAACCTCCTCTATCTCAAACAGAAGACTTTGTGAGATACACAAAGTCGGTGACGTAGACTGACATATTCCTGTCATACCATTCACTGAAGAAAGAGCCAGGGAGGTGTAGTCTAGAAAGAGTTACATCGGAAAGTTGAACTAGTAAGCTAATCCCATTAATATTATATTTTCTCCAGTGCGGTAGGAGTTGTAATTCTTAGTGGATAACTATGGCTTAGCGCAACCTGTTCGTTTGTTAGATATAGGCCTATATCGTCTCTACGTTGTATCCAAGCAACTCTTCTATTCAAACCATATAACACTCATGGACTAAAATGAATATCACAAAAGAAAGATGTCACACGCAAAGAGAATGGAAAATAGTGACTAATCAATGGAGACAATGCGTGAACTTGAATTCGGCATTGCTGACATTTGTGACCACTAGTGTACTAAGGACAATTTTCGATCTGGCTAGTCATTGAGAATCTGAGGCAAACGATGCAAGCGTGTGCGGTATATGAGGAATTGAAAGAAGTACGGTCACTGCAGCATGTAACACCAAAGTTGTGAAGTTCTGACGTGAATGCAAAGTTAAGTACTGAAATTGACCTTTTGACACCAGAACAGCAGCGATAAACTTAAAGGGAAATAGGGCATTTGCTTTAGAGAAGACGTCCATATTTTTGAAACCAATGTTTGTGGATGCAGAATGATAGATTCTCCAAAATAACTAAGGATAGTAGTCTTCTCTTCAAGAAATAAGCTCCTCACAGATAGAAATTCAGTTATTTGTTGCTCAGCACTAATTTGTTCACCCAAACTTTTCAAAATTTAAATGATGCATCTTCCATTACTCTTCACATGCATACTTTTTGGAGGAGATGAAGCTTTGGTAGATGTTTCTTGATGAGACTGGATGGTTTAACAATGATTACGGCTATTTTCTTTAGTATATCATGTTGGTGTATTCTAAACGCCCTATTTCCCTTTAAAAGTGCGTGATAAAATACGTCCTTCCTTGTTATCCATAGTCCTCTGATAGCAAATGTGATAGGCCTATTACACAAAACTCATAACATCCGGAACGAATCCATTAACGTCAAAGGATTAGCAAAAATCTACTACTGCTGCTACTAGCACAACTACTACTACCACTAATGATAATTAAAATAAATGCCGGCTTAAAAATGATATTATGGAACTGACAGTAGTCGTAGCTGGTAATCCTTTGACCAAATTTCGTGACAAAATCTGCTGATAACAGTATGACGTAATCTGCATTTTTTCCCATCACAACTGCGTCGTTGAATCTCAAACTTCCTACAATTATCCCGATACTACAATCAATGTCTCCTTATGTGGTGTCACTGCAATTGAGTCTGCAGCCCTCCTTCCAGGACTTACAGTGTAGCCGTCTTCTTCCACGTCGAAACGTCGAAGAGCTTAGTGCACTATGAGATCAGCTGTGCATGGTCCATTCTTCTTGCCCCCTCCCCCAATCACTTCACGACAAACACTTTTCAATCTAGTAGGTGGGGAAAAGAAATGTACTTCCATAATGGCGAACTGTCATGTACGGAATATTTCTTGCAACGCAAAAATTTAGGTGCTGCATATGCTATTTTTTTCGCCACACAGCGAGCCCATAAGAATTAAGGGCCTAAATTGCACCTTTTTCTTGATCACGTTGCGTGAAATTATTAGTCATATATAGACCCCAACATCTGCGTCCCTTACACCAAAGTCCCTTTAATCATCTTTGGACCCGCAATGAGTGGGGGAGGGCATAGGGTGCGGCTTTCACATCACATTTTATGACAAAAATAGATTTACTTGAAAACGAGTTTAAGTGTGTGGTGTGTGGTCTAAAGCCCAAGAAAAAAAAAAGGAAAAAAAATAGAGTTGCAAATGCCATTTCCGGTGATCTGGCAGGTGTTTTCAACGAAAACAAGCTCGGTGTGCTCCTCGCCAACTGTTGATGGCGCTCTGCTTGGCAAGAGATGCACGCGAATTTATGACTTCTTGCCTGTGAAGGTTTTATTAAAGATGTTTTTAAAGTTAGTGAGTGGACGCCGACCGCGATTTGATACGTGGAAACATTCTTGATAAAAAGAAATCCAATTTATCAACATTTTTCATCGATTGATGAAAATTGCTGACATGAGACTCTTCTTTTTAGACTGGGCATGTGGATCTTAGGACAGACAGGGAATGCCCTCTCCGGCCACCTGGTGTGCTTGTAAAGACAAAACCTTTCTTTTGGACCCCGCACCAGCCGATGATGGCGCTCCGCTCAGATAGTTCGGCCGCTAGCTCTCTGTCCAGCTCAACCTCCACCCCCTAATAATCATGGATATTATGTATCTCATGCTCCTCTTATAGACGTGCATCAAGGTGTAAAAAAGAAAAAAAAAAAAAACACTAGACCCATGGCAGTCCCATGTGAATCATCGATTTGATCGCCAGTCTCAAAATATTGTAATGAACGGTGAAATTTCTGAAGAGTTTTGCACATTCATTATCATTCGATGGATTAATTTAATGAATTAATCAGTTTATTTCCAGGAACGCATCAAATATAGACAGTACAGATCATACACACCAATGTTGATGTTAGTCAACGTTTTCTTTTCTATCTTATCTTTATACGACCAAGAAGAAAATGTCGATGCGAAATTCCCTACAGTTCGAAATGCAACGGGCTGAGACTATCGATGATATCTGAAAGGGCCCCAGATCACTCTTTACATATGACCTTCATTAATGCAGTGGTCAGAATAAGTTGCATGATGTGCACTTATTAGCTCAATCCACAAATTTCAAGTGTGGGTAGAGCTTATGTGGTAGTTTGGAGTGAAAATGTCTGTCTGGCTCTTCAAAAGGTTTCCTTCTTTTCAAATTCTGTCAGATTTGGTGGACAACTGCACAACTCTTCCAAAGTTATGTGTCAGATTTGCCTGAAAAATTGATGTGGAGGGATCATACAAGCATGGCAACAGACCTTTTTCTTTTGCAGAGGCTTCCTTGAGTGTAGAAATATCGCTGATTGCCTCTCATTTCAGAGATGTGATCTGACTTGTACCTTGTTCGGCGTTAACAGTGTGCTGTATATGTGTCTGATGGCATCATACGGAGGGAGTATTTCTATTTACTGTATTGCGGGGCAGTCTCTTCACGTAAGAATCCAAAGTCTAGACAGATGATCAATATCCAAGTGGTGACAATGACAGACACTCTAAGCAGACCTTTCTTGGATTATGGATTCTTTAGGATTTGGAGGAACTTGCTGTTCAGAAGGGAGTTGTTTTTTTTTTTTTGGGGGGGGGGGAGTCTCTTCTCCACAGATGGCAAGGGTCACTATCTGAGGCAACTAAAGTCTTTGCATGGAAAGGATTAGATAGCTGTGTAGAAAACCAAAAATCACTTCCCTGTATTAACCAAAACCTGCATGAAATATAAGGTAATGGCAAAAGCAGTACACAGGTACTAGATTTTTTTTGCACTATACCGCAGAATTGTTACATTGAAAACAGTCAGAAAACTATACAGTAGCAGCTTTGAAGTTCTCAGAGTAATTCTCTTCTAAATCATTGCAATTACAGCTAGTCTTTGCCAAATGGTGATGTTGAATTGATTAGGTTTCTTGTTTACAGTATCCGCCAAAGAAGGAAGGAGAAAAATATTACCATTTGAAAGTTAAAGATTATGCACATGTGTGTGTCAGTTTCCGTGATTTCTATCTTCATGTACTTTGTTCACGATAGGTTAACCTCTGGTGACATCAAATGACATTTGATCCCCAAGATACAGTACCTTCACTCAATAATGTTATCAAATCATACGCGCAAAATCAACAGTTTCCATCTTCTTTCAAGAGATATTGCGTCAACAGGCTTTTTCCTTACACAATTTCGTGTTTCATAAGACCACAAAAGTAACATATGCCATCATCATAGCATGAATGTCACGACAACAACAGATTCATTAGACACCCCATCCCTTACTGCAGTATTGTAACCACATACACACGCACACACACAGAGTTGAGCGACTGCAGCATTGCTACTCTAGAATGACTGCCCCCAATTCGCCACAAAATAAAGGGTAACTTAATATAATACCTCCACATACCGACAAACTTTTGATGTTCTCAGTCCTACGTTTTGTCATGATTTTACAGCTTACAAAGTTTCACCACTGGTAACCCCAAAAGGACTAATTGTCTCACAGTTGTCCGAAAGTCAAAGACCTGCATAGAGTCATTTTTGCAAAGTTCAGACATTCCACCGCTGGAGTTCATTTACAATTTTCAAAGTACTCCTCACCAAAGACAAAACTATGCGCTGAGCTGCTAAGACAATAATTGGCTACTGTGCAATGAACGGAAACCAAGCTTAATTCTAAATTTGACTTCACTGAGGCCCTTTTTCATTTCTTTTTCCTGCGCATTTACAACATAAGATCTCCTGGAAGGGTTGCAACTTTCAAGATATCTAACGACCTTTGAAGTTTCCCAACAGCAATACCAGTGACCACCTTAGAACGGGGAGACCCCGGGCAACTACAACGAAACTAAGTTCCTGCCATTTCTGCATTGAAAACTAACTTTTTTGCCAAAAATCAGTCGTACGGCGAAAAAAGGGAAATTTAACTGTAATTTTAAGATAATTATGAAGAGTCAGTTCAGGATTCCCTTCCTAAGATGCAGGTTCAAGAGTTTTATAATTTGACACTTGTTTAGATCAAACAATTTCCATGAAAAACAGGCAAATTACAACATGCAAATCTAAAATTTAGAGAAGGGTTCTGCCATTTTTACCTCAGTTTAATGTAAAAAGGCCTGAGTAATTAGTCAAATTGATATGTCACATATCTCCTGATTGCAGGAATTTGATGAATTTCTTTGTTTTCTACCTATTATTGTTATCATTGTTTTAACACTTGTTTAGATCAAACAATTTCCATGAAAAACAGGCAAATTATGTACACAAATGTGGTAAGCCTGTACATCATTTTGAATTTCAGTTCTTGAGTTATTGTGATTGCATGACATTCTTGTTGACCTCTGTTGACCTGAAATGACCTCACCAACAGCAGACTTCTTGCCTTCTTGAAACATCTTATGCATAGTTCTTGTTAGTTTACGCCTGCAGACCTCAAATGACATTTTATGTAAATCCAAAACAGAAGGCCTCTTTAACTTAAAAAGAAAACAAACTGGAACTCATGAACTCAGCAATAAGCTATGAAAAACAAAACAGAAGTGTTTGATTAGCACAACCTGCAAAATTTCATTCAATATATCGTTTGTCTCAAATTATGCAAATTTAAAATTTCGAAAAGGGTTCTGCCATTTTTGTCTAAGTTTTAAGTAAATAGACCTGAGTAATTAGTCAAACCATGTTCCCTAAACTGCTGATAGCAGGAATTCGATGAATTTCTTTGTTTTCTACCTGTAATTGCCACTAATGTACACATAAAATTTTGGTTATATTAATAAGTTGTACCGTATCATGCAGTGATCAAATTATCGAACAAGCGTTTAATCTATTTGACGATAATATATGAACAAACACGACAGCCTTTCACTGAGAGTGGTTGAGATATGACAATCTATGAATGACAATGTTCTGATTGATTTTCATTCAGTTTCAAAGTGCAATACAATGAAAAGTAAACGACCGTAATACCATATGTTGAGGAGTGACATTTGGTGATGGTGCATATTCACCACATGCTAGTTTCTCAATTAGGCTATTAAACTGCGATATTTCATCGTCAAAATTCCGACTTCTATTTTCATGTACTGCAGGGCACTTATACACTGTAGATGAGATCAGTCCAAGTTTATTTCGTTATGTATACCATTTATGTTTTCCTTTTTTACAGTTTGACCCCTGTTGCACTTTAATAACATTTTAACTCCACCAAAAACACTGTGCTTTTTGTAACCAACCTGGTACACCTACATAGGCCAAATGAGATCCACAAGAGCTGTCCTTCATGAAAGATAGTGGCTTGAAATCTGTGCACCACAATCAACACACCGGGATAACACACTGCAAAGGTTACACACAACCCACAAAAACATGAGGAAGTGTCAGCAGTGGAAGGCCAATACAAGAAATGTTTGATGACCTATTAAACGTTATGGAACAACTTCATGCGCCCATATCAACCATCTTCCACTCACAGAAATCACAGGTAGAATGAGTCAACCAGACTAAATGTAGATTTCTGTTCTCGTGGCATGATTTGCCAAACACTTGCTTCAGGATACAACAATCTGCTCCCAGAGCTTTCTGAAACCCAAACCATCCCTCACCAATCCTTGCCCATCCTTAAACAGTATGCAAACATTGCCGCCCTGCTTGCAAACCTACATTTTTAATGTGTTACTCTTGAAAAGCACAGTAAATTTCAAAATACGTTTGCAGTCAATCGTAAAGTATACACTAATGAGTAGTTGGTACAGGACAGGAAGGGGATGGATTTGAAAGGAACTGGATACGACAGACTGGCACAGCCATACAGGAAATGCTAGAAAAGGACTGGATGTAATTTATGAGGTATTAAAATTTTAAAAAGACGATACTGAATGATCCATCGTTGGCCGAGTGGGATGTTTTTTGGCTCATACAAGCATACCAGTGTGAGCTATTGCGATCAAGCCATGTCATACTGTCTACAATTGTTCAAAAACTTAATCCTCCCACATGCTTTGATGAATTTGTTTGAAACTTGGGAGGCAATGTTAATTGGGGGATGGGCCATTTGGGGTATTCAAAAAGTTTTGATTCAAGGTTCATTGGGGGTAATGTTGGCCATTTGAAGAAATTTCTGCAAAATGCTCCTCCTCCTACAGATTCTCTTGTACACTGTTGATGGTGTCATAATGGTACTTGTACCTACATGGTGTTCAGGAAACTTTGGTTAAAGGTCCCTTGTTAGCCCTATGGCCATTTTATAAAATTCTGCGAAATGCTTATTGTGACAGTGCTCTTGTACAGTATTGATGGCGGCTGGTTTGGGGTCGGGGGTTCATCTTACAGTATGAGAGATTACAAAATGGTTGGCCCTACTTTGGTTGAAGTGGCAACCCTATATATGAACCAGCATTCTTCTTATTTCTCTCTTTCAGAAAATTGTCTTTTGCCTTTTCATTTACGTGTCACAAAAGCAAAGAGTTAACAAACACTGATCAGTAACTTGTCAAGTGTTATTAATTGGGGGGCAAATCATGTACTTTCTGTTAACTTAGGTTGCATAAAATCAGAAAAGTAAGGACATCCCAGAGAAAGTCAATGATTTTCCACCCCAAAACATTCAGTCGTGGGTAATAACAGTGTAAATTTTTAAATGATTTGATAGTTTCACAGAGAAGTAGCACCATAATTTGAAAAAAAAAAAAAAAAAATGAAGGTAGAGAAGGCGCAGGCATTTCATGTGACCTTCATCCCACATATGTGAAGCCTACCAGTGCATGGACACAATATTGTGATCACACCTTTAAAAAGCCAAATGGTTTTAAGCATCCCAGCATTAGAAAATTGATTTTATAAGTAAGGATCATTTGCTAGATGACTCAAAGTAAGTCTGGATTTAGCTGTTTTTCAGACAGACAGCATGATTTTTGATTGAAAACTTGACTCTTCTTCTAACAAGGGTGGGTAGTTGACGAGGTGTTTTTTTTTTTTTCACTTCTTGACGATGTTTCCAGCAGTTTTGAGAACTGAGAGACATGAAATTTGACCATATTTCATTCATCATGACACTGAACAACCATGATTAATTCATAATCCTAATAATTAATCGCTCTTCTTCTAGGTGCATCTAGGTACAACCTGCATCAATGTCAGACATCTTTCTTGAAGTTTCGCACATCAAAGCTGTCAACATGTTCCTCTAAACATTTTATTTTAAGAATATGTCCCTGCAGAGTTTGCTTGTCATAAATTTGCTCATAGTGAGATATCATCACCAACTTCTACTATGCAGCTGGAATACTGCACCTGGAACCACTGAAATATTCAATTGTATGCATGTGCATCATAGATGACAAAAAAAATCCCCAAAACACCAATTTATCTTTTTTTCAAAAGATATTTTCCCTAACAAACCATTAAAATAGCCCTGGGGAATTAAATTTAGTTCAGGCACTGGCTCAAGAATATAACCACACCATAAGCATAATCTTTTAACATCTCCATGTACCTGCAGTCCGAGGTGGAGCAATAATTGTAGCAAGAAAGCCAAGAGGTTAGTGATACCTTGCACCTCCATTACTTTTTCTCAAGTTGCATTACACTGTAGTAACCACAGGCTACCAGGTGAAGCTATTAAGACTGTAAATCACTTCCCAATACCTACTGTACGCATGTAATGTAAGATAACACTGGAGGCCAAGAATTCCCCAGCCTGCACAGTGGTAGCCTATGTACAGAACAAATTTCCAGAAACAAGAGATATACTCATATGACTGTTGAAATGATTGGCAATTATATAAACTACATAAACTCCTCCATCTACCCCATCACATGACCAAGTAATAACTTATTTATGTCTATTGTACAATAAGACTTTTCCCTAAATGAAATCTTTGATGTACAACTGTCTCCACTTCAGAAAACAAATCTATTCCACATTGTTTGATGACAGGAGGAGAGCTGCATTTCAGATAAAGATTCCTCTGGGAAAGATAAGCAGGTCAACCTCATTGGTCAATCACCATTTTCAGACAAAAAGAAAAAGTCTCAGATGGGATTAAAAGCCAATTATGGCTTCCAAAAGTAAGTGAGCACTTTTAACTGTCAAAATGAGAGTAATAAATAAAAGACGCATGATACCAAATACTGTACTGCTGATTTGGGGACTAAATAGAAGCTCAAACGTGTATGGCACCTGCTGAACTTAATCAACCAAATTGGCTTTTTAGATACTTTACAGATGCTTTCAGACATATTTGATCAGAAACCAGCATAATGCTACTAGCTGAAGGTGCATAGATGAAGTTTCATCATTGTAAGTCGAAGACTTGTGAAATTAGTACAGCAACTACACTTTATAACCTAACTGACAGGTAAATGTTTTTGGAACTTCCTAAATGTGCAAGCATTGCCAGTCTTTGCTTGGAAAGGAGCTCAAATACCTTCTACCCATTGGAAAAGACAGAAAAGTGAAACAACAATTCATAGTCTACATTGTTGGTGCAAACCTTGTAAATAGTCTACTGTAGGCCTATTACTCAACGTGGAACCAGAGACAGCCTTCAAGTCCACAATGTTTCTGAAGGTACAAAACCATGGAGACAGTCTACTGTGTCATTATCTTTCTTTCAAATTGACAATATCTTTGTTGGTGCTTTTCTGATACTCCGACTAGTAAATTGTTCTTTGGAGAACAACTGGTAGGTGCTAAGGTAAAGAGGTGGACTTCGTAGTTACGTTCCCTCATGTAAGATGATCGATCTTCATCTACCACACTCATGGATAGTTTGCCTGCAAGAAGAATACTTTAAAATTTGATTCATTGATACATTCACATCCACATTTACAAAATTCCTGTTTATCACATTCAGACTCGGGTACCAAAGGCAGAATTAAAGGAAAATAGGACATTTGTTTGAGAGAAAACATCCATATTTTGAGAACCAATGTTTGAGGACATAGAATGATAGATTATTCAAAATAAGTAAGGACAGTAGCCTTCTTTTCAAGAAATAAGCTTCTCACAGAGAGAAATTCAGTCATTTGTTGCTCAGCACTAATTTGTTTACCCAAACTTTTCAAAATTCAAATGATGCATCTTCCGTTACTCATCACTTTCTAAATATTTTGAGGAGATGAGGCTTTGGTAGATGTTTATTGATGAGACGGAATGGTTTCACTCTGATTAAAGCTATTTTCTTTTGTATGCCATGTTGGTGTATTCTAAACGCCCTATTTCCCTTTAATCCCACATAGGGTAATCAACATGTAAAGCCTTCAATCCACTAGCCTGAAAACAGCTACAAAGATCAGATCGGGTTGGATCACCATATGATCTGACAATTATTACATTGGGTGATCATAGAACTTTATGTGTAAGCAGGATTGGAATCAGATCTGGAGTATCTACATGGTGGTACAATTCACCAATTCTTGTGACAAAGGCTGTACTTTAATTGTACAGTAACTACAAGCATATAAATGCCTACACTGAAAAGCATGGGTCAAGAATAAGAATTTGCAGAGGGTATAAATTGAATACATTATTTCAATCTATTCATCATCAAGTGAAAAGAGAGAGAGGGTGCTCTAAAAAACACTTCTTAATGATGTGATGAAGTGGAAATGTGAGTCACCTGTACGAAAATGTAAGGCTAACACGGAGCCGATTTGTGCACGACAAAGCACGACACTGAAAGTAACACTGATTGTTAGCCCTGACATGAAAATGTTAGGCCTGACAAAATCTTTCAGACACGACAAAAAAGCCATATAGGCACAACATACAGGCCGATATGTTTCCCAAGAAAATGTTGGGGCTAACAAGGCACAACACTCTGACTTAAACTTATTTCCAGCACTGATATCAGCATAACATGTGGACTTATGTATTTACAAAGCACAACTAGGCACAACATTTGGACTTGGGATTCTTTCAAAGCACGACGTAGGCATGACATTCGGACTTGGTATTTTTCAAAGCAGTTCTCAGGCACAACATTTGGACTTAGATTTTTTCAAGCCATTACACAGGGCACAACAAGTGGACTTTGTATTTTTCAAAGCATTACACAGGCACAACATTTAGACTTGAGTTTTTTCAACTTTTCATGGGCAATGCAATTAAACTCATTGCCACAAGCACTCAAATAAGCTCTTGATACTGAAACAAGAGTGTTATGCAGTCACACCATAGAAAGGGCAAGCTTTTTAATCGCTTTGACGTTGGGAAGGTAATTTGTCAGCTCATCAAAGATGTCCAAGACTTAAAGTGAGGTCGTCCAACATTAAATAAGCCTGCAAGGAATTTGACGAGCTTGCCCACCATTAATGTAAGCTTGCAAAGAGTTTGACGAGCTTGTCCAAGGTTGAAAAAGCTTGCACGTATTTTGAACTCATATTGATAATCTATTTTATGTGTGACAAACTATGCACCATAATTATGTACCATATAGTGTCATTCGCCTGCTTCTGCAGATTGCAGTGAACTACTCAATGTCCCTTAGAGTGACATTAGTTGGACATGTGACATTTAGCACCATTATATATAACTATCTTACTAAATGATTTAACTGCTACATTGACAAGAACATTGGAATAGTCACCAGAGTCTGCCAAACTTCTGCAGAATTATGTTATTACTTGCAAGTTTTCACTTTTGTGATATAAAACTTTAAGTCCAGAGTGAGCTGTTCTTTTCAATAGTGCAAAGAAGTGTCTCAGGATGTTGCCACATTCCCTTTGAAACCAACACAAAGCATCACTGAAGTACTAGTACTGGTGCAGTACCTTGCAATTGTGCCGGCATAATATGTGTAATACAGTTATGATATGCAGATGCTCAGCAAAGTAGGTCATGTGATAAAAAAGCTTAATGGACTTGACTTGTTTGGTAGGCCTACTGTGCCATCAAAGTACAGTTATAGCCCACAAAATCTTTATTAATAACTTAATGTTCAAACTAAACTTAATGTCTGATTCACAATCAGCGTCTGGATCAGCATTCTCTCCAGATCAACCATTCTTTCAGATCCCAAAATTTGGTGTTCACATACGGTCTTCAGAAGTATAATGTACCACGCTTCATAAATACTCCACAAGCATTTAATCTGTATGATTTGAACAGAGTTAGTCTTTGGATAGCTTAGACAATTTAAAAACAGTCCAGACTGGGTTTAGGTACGTTTGAATGAAAGGTGGAAACATAAAGGCGTTCCGAGTCATGTACCCTATATAGCAAAATGACTTGGAACATATGATGACAAATTTGAGAAAAAAAAATTGCCATACATAAATTCTTAGTTAGAAAACTGCATGAGAAATCTGATACCCCAGGGGGTAATATTTGAAAGTTAACATGAGACCTTTAAATATCTTAAGTACAGAAAAAAGTGCAAAAAACAATTGTTCACATAAGTCACCCCCAATTTTAAGGCATGAAACATTGGATCTAGATCAACATCCTTGGTACAAAGCCTAGTTGGATAAACAATAGCTTGTACAATATCCAGTTAAACCCAAGTGAACTTCCAGACTGGACCATATATGACTTTCCATATGTTTAAATTGTCATGTCTCCATTTCCACTCCTGTAACAAGCATGAAGTTCTTTTGATTTACTCTGTGCTGAATAAATGCACTTTTGGCATTCCATGTTGTTCACCAGTTTTGTTTACCACCAGTTGGCAGTACAGTTTGAATTTGCAGTTAACTGCCATTGGCAGAACTGCATGCAGGGCTGCAGACAACAGGCCTCAGCTGTCACACCATTCCAGAAACTATCAAGATTTCTGCATTAAGTTTAAGGTTGGTATATTTTTTACTATATCTTAAGTGACATAATACCACAAGTGACATAGGCCTAATATAATCTTCTGATTAGATTTCTTGGCAGAGTATTAATCACAAGTAGGCCTAATAATATGCTATTGTGTAGCCTACTGTAGTGTAGGTTGTACTGTACTGTAGTTTACAGTAAAGCAATACTAATACCATGTGTTGTATAACAGTGTGCTGTAACTAGCCTGTATTGGCTAGGCCCCATTGCAATACAGGAACCCTTCTGACAGTTCTGTTGAAAGCCAAATAGCTCCATTAATGAGAAGTTAATTGTATTCTGTCAATTGATTGCTGTCATTGCAGCCATTTGTAAGATCATTCATTGAATTATGCCATAATTGGAAATTTTAATAGGCTAGCCTAACATTGCATGAAATTTATTACACTGGGAGTATCACGAGTCAATCACTTAGCGAATGTCGCAACCACAACAAAGTCAATTATTTACTAAAATAAAAAAAAAAACTTGACAGTAATAATTGGTAACATGGGTCTCTCCTTTTTTGGTATGTTTTGGTGATGTGTAGATCGAGTAATCCATACAAAATGAATTTTGAAACAAAGGTTGCGATGCACAATGCAGTGTGTATACGAAGTGATCTTGCAAGGAGTCAATCACTACCAAAGCAAAGAAAAACAATGACCATATAAATTAAGAATATGTTTATAGACAAAAAGAATGTTGTCTTTAATTTCTAAAATTGTACTATGCAAGCCTTAACAAAGACATTTTGGTCACTGTTTGCAAATTTTTAGTCCATAGGAGAGGAGGAACTTAAAAATATCACCATTTGTAACATGATACATAATCAATTCAAACATCAAAAACGATAAGGTAATTGTTTTTGATATTGTTTGAGGAACATACATTGTATAAAGTCACACTAACAATACATTGAAATGACATTACATTTACACACTCTACTACATGGTGTTTAGAATGCAATGATCAACTCATGATATTGATTGACTCATTATTTCCTAAATATGACCTGTGTTACATAGGCATGTAGACCACTGTAAAATGTAACCATGCATACATGTATTTGCGCTAAACTTGCGGTATATGTACAAGGTACAGTGCAGAAGGGTTGCAAATCCAAGGAGGCCACATCTTTGACTGCCTACTGGGCAATAGTTACTAATATATATTGTACTGTAGCTGTTTTAATCACTTAATATAACTAATTTAGTTTCTCAATGCAGAGCCTAAATGATAAGGTTGATATATGTACGTACACCAGGAAAGTGTTGCCAGCAATGCATTATTAGACGTACTTAAATGCAAGTTCTGAATAAATTGTTCTCGCATCTGCCCTCTATACCCTATCTTCCTCCTTAGACTTTTCTTTTTCTCCTCTGCAGAACCCTTCCTGAATAATTCTGGAAGCAGGGCCATAAAGATGACCACATAAAAGTTGAACAACAACATGGGAAGAGCCACCGTGCCAAAAGGTTCAGGTCAACCTGAACAGGAATAAGGGATCCACTCGAGCAGAAAAGCCATAGTAGCAGGGAAATCCTAAGGCAGGCTAGGCAGCACATGAAATGTTTTTGTACTGACATAGTACCATACATGTTTAAATGAAAGGGTGTGAGGACTTTACATTCACTTGACCCCTTCATGATGATGTCACCACAGAGGCTGATCAAGCAGAGGGATAAAGGAATACATTCACTTTTTGTTGATTGTTGAAATTTTAAATACAACTTGTCAACAGATGCAAGGTATGAGTGCTATACCTTGTACAGTAAGTATCATACAGTGAGAGGAATGCCATGGAGGTTGAATACATATTTTTAGTTATAACTAAATTATGGTGTTTTTGTTACCACTTGTAGTGTATTTCTTGGCTACTTGCTCTACAACTACCATTTACATGCAAATGATATACTGTATCATCAAGACCGTTTGCCTGTCGAACCAGTATTTGGGACCACTGGAGACCATTTGCCTGCTAGATTAATTAGCGACCATTTGTAAATGAACCATTTGTAACTGTTTGCCTGTGGGACCATGTAGAGACCATTTGCAAAAGCTACCATTTAACACGATTCACCATTTACTCTAAACACCGTGTACGTCCACTTGGAACCAATGTTTACAAATGGGACTTGCCTGCTGTTGGCATGTTCATCCATTCTATATCTGTGCCAAAATACTGACATTCTGTTATCTGATTAAGTGTTGTTTTCTTCTTGGAGTCTGATATTTCAGCATGATAATTGCCACTATCAGTACTTCTACTTGCCTATCGTTTGGGTTTTCTGTCAAGCCATGAGCTGAGAACTCCCTGGTCGAACCCAAATTGTGGTAATTATGACAGCTACATCATCAGTAGTTCTTGTTTGAGCCAAGCCATACTCGTCAGCTCACTTGTTGGGTCTTCTTTTTAGGCCTAACTTGTGGTTCTTGTCAGCTCTATTGTCAGGTCTTCTTGTCGGGCCAAGTCATGCTCATTGGCAGCTCTGTTGTCAGGTCTTATTAGGCCTAACTTGTGTTCCTTGTCAGGTCTATTTGTCAGGTCTTCTTGTTAGGCCATGTTGTGCTAATTTAAATATTTAGCCTCTGTTCTCATCCCTAACATTTAATGTTAGGCTCGACATTGACAATGTGTCAGGCTCAAATGTCAGGCCTGACATTTTGTCGTGCTCAATGTTTGGTTCAAGCCCGAAATTTTGTCATGCCCAACTGTCAGCCCCGATTTTGCATTTGTTGTGCCTTGATGTTGTGCCCAAATGTTGTGCTCATTTAAATATTTAGCCTCTAGATTAAGCCCCAACTTTAGACACAAATTGTGGCCACAACTAAGCCCCAACTCGGGTCCTTAATGTCATGTCTGAATCAGCCCTGACAATTTCGTGAGGGAGGAAAGCATGAGGAAACCTGAACTCCTAACTTTGGAAGTATAATGACACCTTTTTAAACCTTTTTTACCTGTAAATAACCTGGTTTATGAGGTGGTGCTTGAGTACCAAAATTTCACTTTTATTGTATGATATTCCTGGTGTGTAGCTGCTTTAATTGTAACTAAACAAATAAACAACTCCAAGTGCTGTAAAAATGTTATGTTATTGTACAGAAATTCATGTGATGTATAAATGTGAGGACATAACACATGACCTAATTCATGAACTTTGTATGATACCTCCCCCACTGATCCTCAAATGCATCCCTTACCAGGTATAACTGTATCCCTAAATTGTAGTGTAAGAGCAATCATTGCCCCCTCCAGTTATGAGGTAATAAATTAAGGATCCTCCTAGAAGACTCACATCAGAACACGAGAGATATCATTCTATGGCTGCAATTAGCCTTTACAGATTAATTGTAAATTTACTTTATAGAAATTAATAAAGTAATATCCTCCACTCCCAAGCTGAGACTTAAAACAGAAAACACATAAACAACAGTTTTGGCACTTTTGGAAGGCCTACTATCGTCCCACACTAACTATGCAAACTGTGCTTGCAATGTAACTACCAACAACTACCAGTAGACTATTCCTGAAAGTTTTTTTTTCAAAATGACAAAACCACTCTCATCCACTATATCAGCTGTATTTGTAGGCCATCTTATTTGGGTGTCACTTGAATTGGGTAACTACTTTTGTGAAATACATGACTTTAACAGTCCTCTGATTAAATTGTCACCCTTGATCGTGACAAATCAGTGTGACAGAGATAAATTACTTTGATGATTACAGTTACTGGTGATCAATTAATGATAATGATGGAAACACTCACCACGTTTGTAATTTTCATTTTCAAAGTCCCAGTTTGTCTGTTCCGCTGCATGTGACACCAAAAACATCTCCTGAACATGAAAAACATTAAAAATAATATGATATACACGAGCTGGTCAAATGATTACAGAACTTAAAAATTTTTCAGTTTCTTTTTCACAAGAGGGAGGAAAACCTGATCATTACACTCTCAAGGAAATATCAATTGAATTATGCAAACTTGCATGAGGAGAAAATAAAATATGATTCAAGTAAACAGAGATTTTTAGGTTAACAAAAAAAAAAAAACTTCCTGTACTTTCAAAAGGTGCAATAAAGCAAACTACTGTGTGCCCTTTGCTTGTAAGCATGGACACCAGTTTATCTGTATAATCTCCTTCTTCCTTTTTATTAAATTCGGCTGGACATCTGTCTAGCATTGTTGAAAATCATTTATGCCTGTTCCCAGAATCATAAAAAAAAAACAGCATAAACTAAACAATTTGAGGAATCAGACATCCAAAGAACCATAAGGCTTCCAATAACCAGTGTGATAAAGGGTCTATGCATGTTGTCTGACTCTCAGCCACAAAGCATTACAATTAAAAAAAAATTACAAATTAAGTTTTTGCATTATGTATTGGCTCAATGCAAAAGACTGTCGAGGTTAAAAACTCCTAAGAGTGAAACTTGAACAAATTATGTATGCCTACATGTACAGCAATATATCTTTGCTCATGGTATCAACTCTGAATACTATATTTGAAAAAGCATTACAGTAGTTAAGTTAATAGAACATGATGTACTGTTTGGAATTAAAACCACCAGCTGCCCTTTAAGTGCTTTAAGTTTTCCAGGACATATGCAGGTGTTTGATTTCAACCTTGGCTGCATTGCTTAATATATATGTTCATTTATTGTATCTTAAGGTTGAATGTCTAAGAATGTGAAAAAGATGTATATGGTAGTAAACTGCCCTTAGGACCTCCTTCTCTAAGCATATCCAATCAATTAATATGCCAGTGAACATTCAACATTCCCTTCCTTTTAAAGGGAATAAAAAGAAAAAAAAACAACTCCAGCAAAAAGGTATTACCCCAGGCTCTAGAAAACATACACTGAAACATACTGTAAGGTGGGCAAGTTTCATCCAGATGTTTTGTTCTGCTTTTTCTTTGTTTGAATTAAAAGTTAATCAACACTGGACCGTGAATAAACTGTAGGATGATGCACCATTGGGGGTTAATGCAAGCAATGCATGAGGGCACAGCCCGAGTGCATCCAGCGATAGCATTAACCCCGAAGAGTGCATTATACTACAGTTACTACACAGGTCCAGTGTTGATTAATCTTTTAATTCAAACAAAGAAAAAGCAGAACATCTGGATTTAACTCGCCCACTTTACTGTATGTTCAAAGTTGATTAACCTTGTTCATACATACCAACGAGATTTTGATGAAAAAAGGACAAAAAAAGAAAAGAACTTGGTTATTAAATAACCACGTTTTCATTGAAAAGGAACCATAAGAAAAGGTGAACAAATTTACAACAATTGTCAACAATATTCGTGCGCGAAACAGAAAGTAACACTTACATGAAAAGGATAACAATAACAATTGACATAGCACAATGCCTGCTTTAGTTAGTTTGCTCTTAAGTAGTGTACTAATGTGTGCATGCTGTGGTTCAGTGTACGTGTATTCACTGTGGAGTAGGTACGTAACTGCGTGCTACAGAGTGTTGTACAGCTACATGTAGGGCCTAGTTACTGATTTTGGATAAAGACAGTGACAGATTTATTAAATATAGATTTCAAGAAAAACTTGGACAAGCTTGATGCCTTACTCTCAGTCCTAACAGCACCAGTGAGTGGAAGACTTGTTGTGTGCAGCCCCTAATTTTTCTGTGAGTGTGAGAGTGCTCAGTAAGCTATGCAAAATTTCGGACCTACTGTAGGCCTAAGTTAGTTCAACAAAGAAGAAGGATTGCACATGGTTAAAACGATCTTGTCAAAACATTGCTGTAAGATCACTTTATGGCTAGTTTGGGATACTTCATATCAAGACCTTCCCTGTTTTCATTTTATCACCATATAGGGCCTAGGCCTATCAATAGGCCTAAATTATTTGTGCTGTGGAGTTCTCTGGCCTTAAGAATATTAATCCGGTAGTTGTATGGAGACCCTTCAAGATTGCGATGTATTGCAGTCCTTAGTCCTCTTTACGATTTTATTGCATAGGGAATTGTTTTTGAACATCTTAGAATTTTACAAAGAAGGAAAGCTAATTCCGGTGGGCTATCAAACTTTTGAAGGTGTTCAAAATATACTGAAGAAGCTTTCAGAAGAAGCTTGATATTTATAATTACCCTACGTCAGAGGAATTACCACTGACAGTATACGGTGCTGTTGTTACATTGATTTACCTACTGTACATTTACATTTTACTCTTGAGCAGGCCCTACAAGCGGCCTAGGTAACGTTAGAACTAGGAACTATGAACTTCAAATCGAACATTATTTCCCTAGTGTAGGCCTGTTACTAGTAATTCTGTATTAGCCATTGTTTTGTGCAAGATATAGCAGACTGATAACACACTGTCGATCTACCGTTTTATTGTATTCATCCGCCAGTCATTGACTGTGGCTTAACAAGTTGGGTTATCAGCCATTAACCCACGGTTACCTGACTGAAATGGGCCAATAGAAGATGAGGATTCTTTCCAAGTATGTATAAATTCCAATTATTCACCATTTTCAAGGTCATTTTGTCAAGGATTAGGCCTACATGAAACTACAAGAGAATTGGGAGGAAAGAAATTATTTTCAGAGGTCTGCCTTTAATATGAGGTACTATTTACATGAACTTAAGGAGAGCAGTAACGAACTGCAAGATAGTGCCTTTGCAGTATTGGAAAGTAAGTTGCCTGACCTTGTTGTTACAGAAATAGGTGATTTTCTTCTTTTATCTGGTAAGGCACATTCGATAAAGTTGAAATACAAACAAATGCTGTCAATCCTATCCTCACAAATTAAAAGTACAACCCCAATAAATGATCAAGATGTAATAGTTTGACTTAGTAGAACCACTGTCAGGCTGTCAGGCGTTGATACTGATGTAGCCACTGGAAAGGGTCAAAAAGGTTGGTAGCATTGTTTCTCTGTTTGACCCATCTAAAAGGCTTCGCATGATGGCCTCTAAGAATTATAATCCAGACGATTCAAAAACAGAAATAAGACTTGTAAAACAGCATTCAAAGAGTTTCTGAAATCAAGTCTGGAGAGCACTCTTATTTGCATGGATCCTGCATTAAACTATACCTGTGGATTTGCTATTCTGTGCTGGTAGCCAATGGGTGAATGTACTTGTAATGGAAATACCACAAACAGGTACAGCAGAGGTGTGCAACCATTCTAAAAATTCACTGGCAGTCAAATCATACGTTGCATGTGTTAAAGTACAGAGAAGAGAATATAGTATGATGTCTCAACTTCAAACCCCCTGCATTTAACGATTCCCCCTGGTGCTAGTCCAACATATATCCACACCCATCTACTGTAGATAACAAAAATATGTTTCTGTCCATTTTTCTTGAAATGATGAAACACATTACATGTTTGATGATTATTTCAAAGATCCCTGCCAAAAGACAAGCCTCAAAGCACATAAAAACAAGATTTTTAGATGAAATTTTGTATATGTTATATATATGAAGCTCCCACGTAAATATATATTTTGGATTAAGAAATACAGCAAAAATAAGATTTTTACTAATTTAACCACTGACCTATAACCTTTGATTTCTAACCTCAAATTTCAATGGGAGAGACAACTTCAGACCTTGGGTCATCTATCTACCTAATTTTACCATCATTGGTTTTGCAGCCTCTGGAAGGAGATGCGGACGCAAACTTATGAAACTGAAATTTTCTTTCACACACACACACCCACTCACACACACATTTTGATGCCTACCCTAACAGGGTTCCAGGTTACCTTAAGTACCATACCAGGTAAGACCCCCATGTCTCATATAAGGACTGTACATAATGTTACTGCGGCAACTGAGAGAGCCATAATACATTATAGCATCACAAAGCAACGACAATATCTCATTCTTTACATTACATGTATAGGGATGAGGTAAAATTATACAAAACAAAAATAAAGACAAAATAGCCAATAGACTAGTGACAACATTTTCAATTAAAACGCATCTTCGGATTGCATAATTTCAATGAAATAATCCTTTACCAGCTGCTCTGGCTGGCATTCCCATTTCAGAATTTCAAATTTCATTAATCATACAAGTCATGATAATTTTCAAATTCCAAATTGTGAATATGATGAATGCAAACATAATCACTTTGCACCCACCAGGGCATCCTGTATGGGATACAGTAATGTATTGCTGTTGAAAAGGTCTTTCTTCAAACTTTTTGTTTTCTGTTGAATGCCCATTGCTTATTACTCCTTTCTTTTGATACGTTATGCTTATCCTACTTAACTGTGATTAACTTTGTAAATGTTTTATTATCATGAAAAACACTGCATCATGCATAGCTCAAAAGCAAACCCTGGAGTCCATGGCTATACTGTACAGTATGATTCAGATATTGGAATCACATATAAGATAAATGGTTTCAGACTTAACACAAAACAACAAAAAAAGAAAAATATATAATTTCAAAAACTTTCCACAAAGTCTGACATACCTGTAGTCTACATCCCTCACTTGTACTTCTACATCCTGTAGAAAAATGCACTTTTTCTACTTTTAATTTTCAAATGCCAACATAAAATTCACCAAAAAAACCTTTGATAATTTTTTTTTTTATTTCAAACATGATAACTGATGAGCAACTGAGGAAGTTTCTGCCATGATTTTATGAACCTCATCTTAGAATTAATAATGATGACAAAGAATTTGAATACTAAATGATAATTACACTTAGATGAGTGTTTATTACATGGTCTTGAAGCACCAATTCATGAAATATTAAAACATGACAACTTTTAAGATACAGTACATATCTGTAATACTGCCGTTTACAAAAAAAAAAAAAGCCCAAACTGTGTAACACAGAACTTTGCTCACCCAGCAAAGTTCAAGCTGTTCAAACACCTTTGAAAATCATACTACTACAAAACAGTGCTAGGCTGCTAACTGACTTTTTACATTTTTGGTTTTGATGAAATTCTAACCTTTGTCATTATGCAGGTGTGTGTGTGCCTGTGCCTGTGTGTACATTTGTGACACCTAATTGAAAACCTGGTATCTCCAGAAAGCAAGCTTGCACAGATCTCATATTTGGTATGTGGGTACCATATTAAGTACAAGGAGCCCACTGTTTTTGGTGAAGGTCAAAGGTTATTTGGGGTAAAAAAGGTCAAATAGTGAAAACCCTGTAAACACAATTATCTCTTGACACAAAGCTTGTAAAGACCTCATATTTATTATGGAGCTGTACCATATTGAGTACAAAAAGCCTACTTTTGTCAAGGATAAAGGTCATTTGGGGTCAACAGAAGTCAAATAATAAAAAGCCTCGCAAACACAATATCTCAGTAAGGGAAAGTTGGACAGATATCATGCTTGGTATGTGGGAACATCTTCTTGACTACAAGACCCTATTGACTTTGGTGATGGTCAAAGGTCACTTGGGGTAAACAGTGGTCAGTGAGTGAAAACTTTGTAAACACAGTATCTCAGAAGTAAAGCTTATACAGACCTTATTTTTGGTATGTACTGGTACCTTAAATGAGTGTAATCCCCACAACTCACTGGTGTGGGTATTCACGAGTGACTATACTTACCCCTTGCCACACTACTGCATCAGTTTCACCTATGCTCTACAAACCTTGAAGTCAATTCTGACACCGCGCCCTCTAAGGCCTAGCTCGCCCTCGTAGGACTGAGCGAGATGCCCAACAAAAGAAAACAAAACCGTGAACACCTACCTGAGGGGCGGATCCACCAAAGCGTTGCCCGAGTACCCCCCAAGCCTCGAGCTCGCCGTTCCGAAAACGATGAGAAAAAATGAAAGTTTTTTTGTTTTTGTTTTTCTAGATTTAGACTATATACAGTATGTACAGTGGGAGAAAAACTCCCGCTCCTCCGAGGGGAACCAACAAACCATGAAAAACAATACTGGTTCCCCCTGCCTCCGTGGGGTGGGAGGTGGTAAGCAGCAAGGGGTAAGTATAGTCACTCGTGAATACCCACACCATTGAGTTGTGGGGAATTCACAGTAGACATATACTTACCCCTTGCCACACTACTGCATCAGACTGACACCGAAGGAAACCGGTGGTAGAGAGAACGGCACAGCCAAACGCCGCTTTGAGAGTGTGAGGTAGCAAGCGATGAACGTCGTCGGGGTCCTCCAGGCCGCCACCTCGAGGATGTCCTCAACCGGGACCCCGCTGAACAACGCCTTGGACGTCGCTTGCCCCCGGACCTCGTGAGCCCTGACTTGTCCCTGGGCATGCGGCGCAATGACCTCGGTCAGCCAGCGTGAAATGGTATCCCTCGAGGCTGCCGAGTGCAGCCTGCGGGGGAGGACAAAAAGGCGATCAGATGAACGAATGACCTTCGTCCGATGGAGATACCATTTCAGCGCCCTGACCGGACACCACTTTCTGTCCTCAGAGACCGAGGATATCTCGGGGATGAAGATATCGCCCGGCGCGAAAGAAAGTGTCTGGGTCTTGGCCACGAAAGAGTGGTCAGGAACCATTCGATCCCCATGGTTCTCAAATCTCAAGTGGCCCGGCTTGACAGAAAGAGCCTGGAGGCAGCACCTCCGTCTCGCCGATGCTGCAGCGATGAGGAACAAAGTCTTGTAAGTCAAATACCCCAGGGAGCCCACAGGACCCCGTTAATAGACTAGGACGGCGCCAGCCGCCGTACAAAGGGCCCACTGTTAGCCATCCCCCGGAGTAGCTGGGTAAGGACCCCCGCTCAAACCCACCAAAGACCCATCCACAAACCCACGGTGGATCGCCGCGATGGCCGAGCGGTAGTTCTTGATGGTGTTAACCTGCTTGCCCTCGTCAAACAGGGCCATCAAGAACGAGGAGACTTGGACCATGGACGCCTCAGACGGAGTAGTCTGGTGGTCTGCGCACCGCCCTCGGAACTTGGCAAGTCGAGAATCGTAAGTGCAGAGGGTGGTGAGTCTCCTAGCTGACGCAACCATGGAGGCAACGTCCTCAGGAACTCCCTGTGCTCGGAGGGAATTCCTGACAGCCTCCAGGCAGTCAGATGAAGGTCCTGGACCTTCGGGTGCAACACCCTGCCCCTGTCCTGGGAGACCAGATGGGGGGCCGGTGGAAGCACTACCGGAAAGTCCACCAGCAAGTGGAGGAGTGGGAAACACGGCTGGCGGGGCCAAAGCGGGGCCACCAGCAGCATGTGGGTTCTGGACGCCCGAATTTTGAGCAGAACCCGGTGGACTATTGTGAACGGGAGGAAGGCGTACACGTCCAGGCCGTCCAAGGACAGGGACAGTGCGTCTATCGCCCAGGCCTTCGGGTGGAAGGACCTGGAGCAGAAGACGGGAAGCCTCACGTTCTCCCCGTTGCGAACAGATCCAAGTTTGGGCGTCCTAACTGCAGAAACAGCCAGTCCGCCTAACTCGGATCTTTACTTCTGAACCAAAAACACTTAGCGCCCGAAACATAACACCAAAACAATAATTAGGGGAGCTAAGGGGGAACAAATGGCAAGCAAACTCGAACATTAATGATAAACGATAAACGAGGAGGCTAACGAAACGTTACAAGGGAAATACAATATAACTGTTAACGTAAGGAGGGGATTGCGCAATGCCCTTAAGGGGATTGTGAACTAACGAAAGTATAGGCTAAGGGGAATAACTGTGCAGCGGCACGATAGGATATCGGTCCTAGGCACGCTGCACGCAACTGAAATATTAAATCCTAAATTTCTCGGAGAAGCGAGAGTCAAATTAAGGAAAAATATAACAGGCAGAAAGACTTAAGAAACACGGAATGAAAAACAAGAATACTCAGGGTTTTGTCCCGGTACAGTCGCCTTCGCAAGAGGCAAACAGCGAGGCATATGTATCACGTTGGAAAGGCACTCAAGCGAAAGGCAAACAAGGGCGAGCTAGGCCTTAGAGGGCGTGGTGTCAGAATTGACTTTGAGGTTTGTAGAGCACAGGTCAAACTGATTAGTGTGGCAAGGGGTAAGTATATGTCTACGATGTGAATATAGTATATTGTTTTTGATGGAGTTCAAAGGTCAAGTGGGGTCAACAGGTTGAAATTGGATCTCATAGATCTCATATTTTGTATTGTTGGATGAGCCATATTGAGTCCAAGATGCCTATTGTTCTGAGTGGAGGTCAACAGTCATTTGGGCTCCTTTGGGGTCAAATAGTGAAAACTGTAAACGTGGTTCAGGAGGGGAAAATTGTATATACATCATATTTGGTACATGTGTATCTTATTCAGTATAATAACCCTATTTCTTTAGGTGGAGGTCAAAGGTTATTTGGGGCAAACAAGGGTCAATAAGTGAAAAACTTATAAATACAATATGTCAAAAAGGGAAGATTATAGTGGTACCTTATTGAGTATACATAGCATTTAATGTTTGGTGGAGGTCAAAGGTCATTTTAGGTCAACAGGGTTCAAGTCAAGACAACCTTGAAGACATGATATACCAAGAAGGGAAGCTTGCACAGGTGGCACATGGTGTGCAGTATGCAGTTATGCATGTTCTAATGAATACCTATATCAGTCATCATCTTGGGTCAGCAGATGTCATTGTACATGTCAATTGGTGATAATGATACATGGTTGTAACACGACAATAACAAAGTGTACATTTACTTGCATTATGCAATATGGCAGACTCATGAAACAAATCCACATACTGAATTCACTGAAACCTCAATCCATTTGTGCAGTCTGGTTTTTATAATTATTACAAGTTCATACAGCCTTAAAAAAAAATCATTCATCACATACAGGCAGTGCATGCAGTATCCAATCATGTGGTATCCATGTACATGAATGAGCATTATCAATGATGTGACAGTTTCAATATACTTATCACTCATCATATACTGTACAAGCTGAGTAGACCATCAATTAATGTGTTATTCTCAGCATTTTAGCATCATTCTCATACATAGGATTACACTATACTTACCTCTACACACTATCACCCACATGCACATTGGCAAATTTCAGAAATTGCACATATGCACATATGTGTGTCTGCACCTTAAAGTTACCATGATTTACAAATAACATAGTTGCTTTTAGTAGTTTGTAAATATTGCACAGATTAATTTTCTATGGTTAAATTTTGTCCATGTCATACACTTCACATAAGGTGAGCAAAACTTCAATACAGCTTGTAAACAAGTACTGTAACTGCTGTGACAGCCTTCCACAATTAAATCTAATAAAGTGCCACATGTTGAAAGTTGGTAAAGTTGTAAAACTGATCCCCACGCTTGGGTGGGGTTCAGGGAGAAAAGAGGCTATTAGGTGCAAAGTAAGTCCATATTTCCTAGCATACTTTTCCACAAAACAGATGGGTACATTCTCTCATTTTTCAGGGAACTTAGCAATAGGCCAAAAGTGTTAAAAACAGTACTTTTTTCCACATTATTCCATTACCTTTTGGTGTGCAACTTCATACCATGTCGCTTGCCTCATGTGGGAAGTGCACCCTGTACTACAGTATTTGAGGACGCCTGCGCATGCTGGAAGTATTTAAGTGCAGGTAGTTGAACAGTTAAAAGATCAAACATAACTTCAGTAACATTTGTTGCCTGTACACATGAATGCACGCAAGCACACCTGTAAGTGTATGAACATAGACAAGTAATTCATAACGCATACATGTTCCTTTTTGTCAAAAACATTTTCAGCAAGTTGACAGTTGATTGAGACTTCCTACGATAATGTGAACAACCACTGACCATAGTTGAACCATGCGGATTAAGGGTTGGTAATCAGCATCTTAAATTACATATTAATTACTCTCATTTTTCCCTACTATCTAGGCAAGGTTTACTGACTTTGTAACTCCAATCTTCCTGAAATGCCAAACATGGAGTGTCAATAAAACTCATCCATGAACAAAATGTCACTTTTCCCTTCCCATCAACTGTTGAGAAAACAAATCTTTCAATATTTTAACACTTTTTTGTTGGGCTACATAGTAGCTGCTATTATTCTGAGTAAAGTTTATTATACTGGTTACCAAATATTTTTATCTCAGTGCAAAAACAAAGCAAATTTGTTGGCATAATACATGTTCTACAGTGAACCAAATTTTTATCAAATTGCGAAAGACATACTTAAGCTTGTAGATCATGCCCCCAGTAGTGGTAACTGACAGCTTCAAAGCCATATTCTTTCTGCGATGGATGCCTCTGAATTCCTGAATACTCGTCCATCACTGTACCACTGCAATTGCGTATGAAAACCAGCATGCGAAAAAGCACTGTGGTTGAATGGCCTTGTATTTGCAAGCTGAGGTATTGTGTTAACACAGCTTTCAGTGTTTGACCTCTGGTGACCTCAAATGGTCAAAATAAAAAGTATTAATAGGTACCCACATAGAAGGTATGAGTCTTCCCGTTCTTGAGATATTGTTAGGTGTGCAGTATGGACTTCTATTGACCTTGGATTCAACAAAAAATGAATAGGGTTCCTTTATAGATAAAGACTTTCCACACACTACTCATTCCTAACTTGAGATATCATGTGTACAAGGATTTCAGTGTCTGACCTCTGGTGACCTCAGATAACCTTTGTCCTCCTCCTAAAGCAATAGAGGGTTCTGTTACTTGATATAAGAGATCCATGTATATGAAACATGAAAGTACAGTATCACTCACTCCTGCCATGCGATACCAAGTTAACAATGTTTTGATTTTGACCCCTGGTGACCTTAGATGACCTCCAACCCAAAACACCAGGTCCTCTACTTATTATGGGGACATCAGCATTCTGGGTATGAAATTGTCTATCATTGAGACACTATGTTTACAAGATTTTCAAATGTTTGACCCCTGGTGAGCGCAGATGATCCCTATCTCTAAAAGCAATTAAACATTACTTCAAGCTTCATATGGGGCATCTACACATCATGGATGAAAAGTATATCTGTCATTCCTACAGTAATTATATCCAAGGTGTAAACAAGGTTTTGAGTTTTTTAACCATGGTGACTTCAAATGAGCTCTGGCCTCCAACAAAATGATAGGTTTCAGTCCCAGAACTAGTTGGCATGCATTCTTGGCATACTAAGTATGCAAAGTATTCATCATTCCTAACTTTAAATATCATGTTAACAAGACTTTTAATGTTTGACCCATGGTGACCTAAGATTGTCTATGGACTCCACCAAAACAATAGGGTTCTTCTACTTGCTGTGAGGCATTTGTACCGAGTATGAAAAATATTCATCATTCTTAACATGAGATACTGTGTTAACAAGACTATGTTTGATCTCTAGAGAAATAAAAAAAAAAAAACAACAACAACAAAACACTGGGTTCATCATGAGGCATCTACATACCAAGTATTACCAGAATGCAAAAATGCACTGTAGTTTTGATGTACTCAAGCCTGTTTCTCAGATGTAACACTTAAGCTAAGAATCAGAGGTTTATTTTTGGTGCAAAGATTTGAGCTCATTGCCTGAGGTGACCAAACACCGGACCATGAGGTAGACCAAACACCGGACCTCTGTGTGCAGACAGCTCTGGTTTATACCAAGCACAGTGTTCCGCATACAGTGTATGATTCAAATTCTCAGTGCTGACATGTACTGCATGGAATCAATGATTCCTGCAAAGGCTGTGCACATTCCACAAAACAGGGTTTACGATTCTAAATAATTCCGATAGTAAATAACAACATTAGCTGGTAAGAGCAGTAGCATGCATTATTGCCTGCGTGGATGTCCATACCAGCATGTCCACTGTCTTATATCAGGAAATAAATAAAATTGTATAATAAAATATATAAAATCGGATAAAATCAGGACAGTGGGCTGCATTTTATGACTACTGTAGTATATATGAGCCATGTCCAAGATTCTCATCTTGAGATATCATGTTCACAATGATATTCAGTATTTTACCTTTTTTGACCCCAAATGACCTTTGCCCCCTAAACAAAACATTAACACCAAAAGCGATAGGGTTCTTGCACTTGATATGGTACACCTACTGTACCTAGGAAATATGCAATTTGTACAAGCCTCCCTTCTTCAGATATCATGTTTACAATGTTTTCACAGTTTGACCCCTGTTAATCCTAAATCATCTTTGACTCCCAACAAAAATGATAGGATTCTTGAAAGTAATATTTTATACCTACATATACCAAATATGACACTTGTCCAAGCTTCACTTCTTCAGGTAACATGTTTCAGCAAGGTTTTCACAAATTTACAACATTGGATCAAAATGACCTTTGACCGCCCACCAACAACAATTAGCTTCTTGTACTCAGTTCAAAACAACAACATAGTGTACCAAATATGAGATTTGTCCAAACTGCACAACTCTTGATTACAATTAAAGGCTGTGATTTCATCAAAACCTGCAAAAAAAACAAAATATTAATGATGATGCTAGGCTCTTTCTCACAATTTGACTATGATAACAGGACATGACCTTTGCACTCATCCAGAAACAATGGGAATTTGCTACTGTACACCCACATGGTATACCAAAGAAGATGATAGGCTCATATGGCTTTCCTTCATTAGATACCATGATTACAACATAGAAGTATTACTTTCAGAATGACACTTCTGTGATTACAAAGCATTAACATGTACATCAGAGAACTTAAGTTCCATGGATACTGCAGAAACATTCCAGCAGGGTTACAGTGCTGTCAGAAAAAAAAAGTCAACAAGTATTATTAGAAGAATAAAGTATTAAAAGAAGAATAACAGGATGTAGTTGGATGGTGATGTCTTTACAGTGAGGCTCGTCTTACATTAAAAAAAAAAAAGGAAAAAGAGGAAAGGAAGACACACCTGGTAACATTATTCCAACAAAATGAGGCACTTAAACCACCCCACAAGCAGCAACTAAAAAGCAAATAATTCAAGGAAAACTGTTTTACAGTCTCCCAGATCGTCCTGATCGACACTTCAAGTAAGGTTTTTGAAACGATAAGACACCATTCAGTACTACAATAAATTCACGTCCAAGAAAATATGAAGTTTTTTAAATATACATTTAAATTACATTTAAACATACATTCACTGCAAGTTGCCATGTTGCTGCAAAATTATGTGATTCGTGACCTAACACATGCACCTGTACATGTCACGTAGTATTGCCGATGCATGTGATACGTCAAACATTCCCAAAGTGACGATACATTGTATAGCAACGGCAGAAAGTTTGAAGTTCTATTTGGAGAGAAGTTGAGCACTACGAAAATAAAACCAATACTGTCGTGACTGTTTGTAAATAGATGAACACTAAGTGTAGGCGGAAATTGAAGCACCCACTATGGTTCCCATAGGGTGATTTTGGTCCCTGTAATGGTGGGGCAGAATTTTTGTGTGGAGAACCCGACCTATGTATGGGAATTTCCGGGTCTGGATTCTTTCACCACTTACACAGAGACTGACTGCCTCAGGCAGAAATTACACGCTTGGGCTGGCCCAGTAACTTCAGTCAATTACCACTGCAATCTTAGCTGGGATATTGGTTACTCCATCAACACACAAGTAGGTCTGTTTCTGGATGTTTATAGTCTACATCCTAGTTTGTGTTCTGCATGCTTTTCAATTAATCATGGTAAACTCTCTTAAAATTTCCTCATTTTCTGTGCAGAAATAAGACAACAAACTGATAAGAGAAGCAGAACAAGGAATTTAAGTACTGTAAGAGCTTAGAAGCTAAAGTTTCACACCATTTCACCCCTGTGGGGAGAAGGCTAGGGATGATGTTTATTGCCTTATTGCCCATGAACTGGAAAGATGTTATCACAGTGAAGGTTGTTGGAGTGAAAAAAAATCTTGCCCCATGACTACTGGGGACAGAATCACACTATGCCTATTTAAACCTGATGATGACATAATGGGACTTAAATTAATTGCAACCATAACCAAAGTCTTCTCACAGGATGTGCTGTTTATAGGAAAAAACATACCCTTTAGGGTAATCTTACATCTTTCTCTTCCATTTGATACCCACATGGAAAACAACATACATGTACTGTAGGTGTCAACATTTTTTTGTCAAGAGAAAAAAGGTACTACTTGTCCAGAGTCTTATTTCCAGTAGAAAGAAAAAGCTGATTTAATTTTAAAGCTAAACTCTTACACTGTGGATATTTGAACATGCAGAACTTCCATAAATTTACCACTGGACCCGGTTCTGAAAATAGTTTTTTTTTTCTTTGGTGGGGAGGAAATTTTCAGTTAAAGAAAACGTGGTTCAGTAGTTTATTATAGCTTTTTAAAACTACAAGATGTTCTGCCAATCCTTTGGTACACTTTTAAAAATGAAGGCTGGTTTCATAGGTGAGGTTATTATCCCTTTATGGTATTTTCCTGGACACATCTGTATGCCAAACTTGGGACATTAATAATGGATTTTGAGCAATAGTATGCTTGAAGAGAGCATCTACTGTATATCAGCCAGCAACTGTTGAACTAATTGCCCTGAATGTATTTAGGCCTATATAAGATGACCTACAACCATCACAAACTGGTCTGGCTTTCTCTCCTTTTGCCTGCATGAGTGCAAGAAAAAATGGCTGTCCCATTTAGGTCCTACCTCGATCTCTCAGCTTCTGCAACATCAATTCCAACACAACATATGAAAGTTTGTCCAGACATTTTGACTCAACATTACAGGCTAGACTAATCTTAAACCCACAATGTGTTGACTTCATAATGCACCAATAAGTGTAGTTATACAGCCTTCTTTTACCAATAAGACAACCCTCCCTCTTCCAACCATGTGAGCACCATGCAGCTAGTATCATGTAGAATTTAAATCTTATACAGACCATGGAAGTACTACCTCGAGGTAACTTCCATGTACAGACCAAGTGACAATACATCTAGAAGAGAGCTGGTTTCAGTCACAAGCCGCATAGTGAAACCCTAAACGACAGCTCCTCACAACTTTTTAGATAACGTTTTTTAAAGTTTGATGAAAATGCCAAACTGATGATATGGTGTGGACTGTTGTACAGCGTACTGTAGATCTTTCATTAAACCTATATGCCTATACATTGTATCTAACAATAACTTGCCATTTGTATAACACATTGGTGACATCAATAATAGACAACACTACATACATATTGCAAAAAGAAAGCCCTCAGAGCATAGAAAGTTCTCAATTGTCCTTGAAATTAAAACTAAACAGAGGATAACAGGAGGCATAGAGTCTCTCTGTTTACATTATACTTGCCGATGTGTTCATAATGCAATTTTACAACAGAAATTTGTTTGTAAAATGGTCAATATTTGATGTATTTCTACAGAAATTATGGTTATTCAGCATTTGTAGAGATTATAATTCTGTCAGCATGCCAAAATATGTTTTTCATGTCACAAGGAATGTAAAAGTACGGTAGTAACTTTTCTTTGAAAACTGGCAACAAATCTCTCTCTTTTACTGAAGGCAGTTATCTGTGGCTCAGTATACTGTTAAACATTAAGATTAACCATGGAAGTACAAGGTACAGTAGTAACTTCATGAAAAACACACGAGACAAGCAAGGGTCTTCAAAGTGCTTTCATGCTCAAAATGTGATATCAGATATGTGGACTGCTCAATGGTCCATATGGCTGTGCATGATCACAAGATGCAGTACACTACTAAGGTCCCATATCGGACAAAACTCACGACTCGACAGAGTGAAAAATACATGCTTTTCACTTTGACTTCTTTCATTGTAACTGCAATTTTGCCATGAGCTTTATTTGCTGCTTTGCTGACGTTCCTTACCTCATATAAAGCTGCAAGTTTGCAGTGACAAGTGCAGTTGGAGCAATATGCAAGAAAATACAAGAATGGACTACCGGAAGTCAAACATCAAAACACTAACATGTTTTCTTGAAACAGTTACCTAACCTTTTCCATTTGATGAAAATGTAGCTTTACATCTAGACTAGTCTTTACTTTTTTGCTATACTTATAATCAGGGATGTAGTCAGAGCAAACTTGTTGCCGGGCATTTTGGGATCGCCGTCTTAGGGGAGAGATCTAAGGGAGGGGGTGACAGAGGCCTCCCCTTTGGAGAATTTTTAGGATATGCAGGATGCATAGGGCGGTGGCCAGATACACACACACACACACAAAATTGCCAGATGCTAGACCATGGTCAATAACTGCATCTATAGGTTATATGAGGTGAGGGAGTACAGTATGTGCTGTGAATTTATAAAGTTAGGCATCTATTCAATGTCTGATATATACTGGGGTAGCCTACGCATCACGCTCATTCCAATTTGGAGAGAAAATTCAGGAGGAGTTTACAGACTAATTCGGTTATTTTTTGTCTTTGCTTTGAAAATCAGTTCTGGATGGCAGAGACAGTATTAGCGCTGAGTTTTGGGTGGTGATTCCGGGAGCTGGGTGCTGCCGCCTGCCCGCCGCCGCCCACAGTAGCGACGTCACTGCTTATTATTTCCAAATGTAATTTTGCAAAACATATGTCCTGTTCGTTTGCTGGGTTATAAGAGCATACTCTTTTTATTGCACACTGAAACTTCATCATTCATGACTGCCAATATTGTGGTTGATCCTTGTCACAAGATTTCTTTGAAACTCTACAAGATGATTCAGTACATCTACAGCATATTTTATTACAACACAGTTGGTTACAAAACAACATGTCATGCTTCAGGTACAGCCATCAAGAGAAAATTTCTGTTCATCATATAAAGTGTACATTATGCTTGTATTTTCATAACTTTCACATAGTGCATACCTTCCACAATTACAACAGATGGAAGACTTCAAAAAAACTTTTCAAAGAAAGATCTATTTTTAGCTCCTATATACTTATTTTACAGCCTCATTTTCGGAACATTAATCTTCCCCACTGATGAAATTAATCAATATCTGCAAGGGAATTGATTCATTATTACCTGATAAGATTTGAAACGATTGTGTCCCAACCAATGAAGCACCAGCTGTTAGCAATGATAAGGCTGCTATTGGTTACATTCCAGCTTATGAGGTTACCTTAGAAACAAGTTACATACATAATCAGTGTAGTTTATTAGCATAGTAATTTGCACGGTCCTTTTGACACAAATTATCCATCAAAGGCTTGCAATCTTCATAAATATGCCTTGAAGTCTTTCAGAAATGTAAGTCTTTAAAGGTCTGGTGACATGAAAATGACATTTTGAGGTACTGGGTGCATTAGGCATTCAAAATGTTGAAAATAGCCACAAACTGCGTCAAAATCCGTCAAAAATTGACAAATTTACAAGCAAATTAGTGTCTCACAGCAGTGTCATGAATAAACATTGGCTAAATATGCAAATTTGTGATGTCAGAAGAGGGACTCCCAGGATATGTCTTATGTCAATCCTTTGTTTATGTAACCTTTATTTCAAGGTCATTTGAGAATTTTATATGCCCAGAGGGTTTTATTTTGGAAGCATGTGTTTTCTCCTTCAAAAATATTGATGTCACTCACCAATGTGAAACTCAGTAATTAAGAAGCAAAATGTATAGGGTTAACACAAGAACCAGAATGCGAGGCATTCACACTCGCGAATATGGAACGAATTGCAGATCTAAACGGACTGTGGCATCACTCAAGTAATGTACTGCGGTTTACTGCTTATGATAACCGTAGTACTAGTAGTCTAGGGACGTAAAAGGAGCACCAATATCCAACGAACTAACGATTGAAACACGTACAAGGCTATGCGCAGAATTTAGTCTACGACTAGGAGCACGACGAGCTCGTTCGAGTCGAGTTAGCCTAGCCTAGCAGTTACAACTTTTGACACATTGGGCTAAGTTCCAGTAAACTTCTACTCGATCATGGCACGATACATACGAACGTTTGAAAAGACAGTAACCGTACGCTTATTACACCATTATCTCTAGGCCTAGTGTCAACGACAATTTTGAAGAAAAAGACAACACGGTCAGTCACGATAACGCACATTTGCCAATCTTTTCTACCCTGCCTAGTGGAACTGACAGTCAGGTGCACACGTACAGTGTAGTGGTCCACGTGCATGTATGCAACACGTACGGCAGTATAGTAGTACGGCACACACACGAGCACATTGTGAAGATAAATATGCAAAGTTTGACAGAACAGCTCAATGCGTTACCACCGGTTGTCATTCTTTTTATTGAGATATAAAACAAACCAGTTTGTTATCAAGCAGTATTAACCTCCTGGGTTGAAATATTAACAAGTGAATTTTAATACTACATTCCTCTATCAGAAAAAAATAGAATCCAAAGTCCGCTACAATTTATTTCAAACATTTCAGAATACTGAGAGTGAAGAGTTGAGATTTTCATACCGAACAGCCATTTGCAAAACGGTGGAAAGGGCTGTTATTCATGTTTTACAGTCGTTTTGTTGTGCAATCCCTCAAAAATGTTAGTGTTTACATCGTAATAGTCTACAAACTGTTCTAAAAAGCATATAATAATTCTTATTCACATTTAAAAGTTTTGTTTTAAGTAATTTTATTTGGTTAAATTGAAAGAATTTTCAGTCATACAAAGGAAAGACTGTCAAGAGGCTGAAACACGACTGCTGTACTTCGCTACTCGCTCGTGAAAACTGACACTGTGCAACACTCCACGTCATCTGTTTTGCATTTTCTTGAAACTTTGAAAAGTCATATCTCAAAACGGTAATAGATATAAACAAAATTCCGACGGATTTTCACTGAGGGTTTTACTTTGTAATGTTTGCATGAATCAAGCTCTTTTTTGGAAGCATGTCACACATCCTTTTAAGTTTGATGTCTTTTCCTTGAAACTCCTCATCTGAAAATGGCACCACGAGAAGTTTATGAGGTGGCACACAGTGACCATATGCATGTAGGGTTTTGCATAAAATTTATTAGTCAATGGGTAATTAATGTAGTAATTGCATAAGTTTATACCACATGATTTATAACTTTAATAGCAATATCAGCTCCATTCCAGCAACATCTGGCAGCCCGCTGGTGGCCACGTGACCGACTGAGGGCCACCGCAGGTTCGTTGGCTGAGCAAAATCTTGCATGATATTTCACAGGTTGTTAAGTTAACCAATCAACATCACCGCCGTCAGCAGACCGCCTTTGCGCCACTGGCCAAACTTCCGTTGTCCTGCTGACCAAAATGTGTTATCGGGACACTCATAACATTTTTTAAACCCATACTTGTGTTCGCAAACACTGAGTTTGCTGGTAAGTCAGTAGCGTTTACTGAAATCGGAATCAGCAGAATTTTGTTTAAGGCCTCATTACAATGTAGCATGCATTTGCAATATGCCAATGTATGACAAACTCGTAATTTGCGACAAAAGTAAGTTGCTGGTAATCTTTGAGGACAAGGAGAATTACAAAAATGAATGACCCATTCCGCTCTGCTACATGTGATTGCTTATACACATAGAGTGATTCTTAAAAAAAATACCTCATTTTCCTTTAAGTTGGAATATACTTGAAACATCATTTTATAATGACAAAGAGCTGGAGTTATTTATTTTACAGTATGAGAAATGCAAGTATCATTCGGTATCACATTCCATTTGTTACACTACAGCAAATTCTTTGGCAGAACAGAACAACAAAGCAGTAAATGATAAACTGAACATACTGTACATTTGCATCATTGCTACTAGAATACGATAATGTAGTGGTTGACAGTTTTCATTCAAATCAACGGTGTGCTTCTTTGAGCAAGCCAATGGGAAGTATACTAGTATTGAATATTCAGTTAACAACTCAGGATCACTGACGCCGTGGGCAAGGTTGCGTTCAGTTTGCAGGTTATTTGTAAATACAGTGTTTCCTTTCACCACATACTACAATTCCCGATACCTACCAAGCAGCGAGGACTTGTGTAGTATGTTTTGATACACTAGTGAGACCTGTACTGTTGCATATTCATTATGTAGGCGGGTATAGTAAGAACTGTAATACTATCAATCCTCTGGTAGAGATAGAGTCTTATAAATAAAAGAAGACCATAGAGCGTTGTCTGGTTAACAGTCAAAGTTTATTAGGTGAATCTCAAGGTAACTTGGATCTGGTTAACTCCATGAACGACAAGATGGTAAGAGGAAGATTCCAGAATAGCTTGTCAGATTTATATGAGATTACTCAGGATTACCATTATTCATGCGCTGGTGATATCAGTTACAATAACTATGAAATACAGTAGTTATTAGGTTTAGTATTAAAGTAGTTCTCATATTACATCCCTCTTCTTTACAAGGTTGAGGATGTATTGTCTGGTCTTAACCTCGTGAAATGCAAGTTACACGTAGTTGTTCATTTCAAATTATCTTGTGTATTGATTATAAATTGGTTAACATATATAATGTCTTTTGAGGACACTTTGGGGATTACATAACATTCATGGTATCTACAATGATGGTAACGATACGTTACAGTAATTACATCACTGCTAGATTGCAGTTTCCAGATGCGTGCAGTCTATAAATCTAATCTTTGTTTTGCTTGCACAATGCGTCCTGAGCGTTGTCACTATCTGTGTTAATGTCAGGTTGTGGTTGCATCGGTATGTCTCCAAATGTTCCGTTCTGTGTGTAGAGTTTGTGGTTGTTATGTCAGTATCGATGTTGTCGTCACTGTGAGATGTGTTCTTCTCTCCTGTCTCCTTCAGATGTTTGGTGTTTCTCCAAAATACTTGTCCAGTAGCAGTTCTGATGTCGTATGATCGGGTTCTGAGCGTTTTCTTACGATGCTTACTGGCGTCCAGTTTCCAGTGGTCTGGTCTTGGCTGCATACTGTTTGTCCTGGGGTGAATGGTGGTTTTGGTTTTGTTTTCGCATCGTAGTATCTCTTTTGTAGCTCTTGCCGTTGCAGCAGTTGCTGTTGGATTTCATCCTTGTAGGCGTTGTTGTTCCTTATCTTTATTGGGAGCTTGGTTCTTATTTTGCGATTGTAAAGGATTTCTGCCCGTGATGGTAGCTTTTCATAGATAGGTGTTGCTCGGAGACATAACAATGCGTAGTCGATATCTATCCATCTAAGATTTGCTGTTTTAGTGCCTGTAGTTCCTGGTCTTGCTGTGTAGCGTCCTTTAGTTCGGTGAGTTTGCGATCAGAGAGGTATGACAAACTTAAGTTGAGGCTACATACAGCGACTGTTGCTGTTTCGTCACTCGGAAGGGGGTTGAGTCAAGACATCGCATCTGCAAGTAGCATTTCCTTTCCTGGTTTGTATTTAATTGTGACCTGATAGCCTTGTAATCTAAGTAGCATCCTTTGGAGTCGTGGTGGTGCTGCTATGAGCTTCTTTAGGTGTATCACTTCCAATGGCTTGTGGTCTGATTCAATCGTGAATGGTTGTCCGTAGATGTAGTTGTGAAACCTTTCACAGGCAAATACTACCGCTAATAATTCCCGTTCAATGTTTGCGTACCTCTGTTCAGTTTCAGTGAGTGATTTTGAAGCAAAGCTGATCGGTTTTCCTTCTTGCATTAAGGCCGCCCCTAATCCTTTTAGGGAGGCATCGACCTGTATGGTAGTTTCTTTGATTGGGTCAAAATATGACAGGGTGGTGTCTTCGTAGATCAGTGTTTTTATGTGATTAAATGCATAGTTATGAGCTTCTGTCCACTCGAAGACTGCATCTTTCTTGATGAGGTTGCGCAACTTGGAGATATGTTGGGATAGGTTTGGGATGAATGGTGACATATAAGTCACAATTCCCAAGAATTCTTGCAACTCTTTCTTACATGTGGGCGCTTTTAGTGCTTCCACTGCTCTGACCTTGTCTGGGTCAGGGTGGACTCCTTCAGAGTCGAATAGCATTCCGAAGAAGGTGATACTTGATTTCTTGATGCCACATTTCGCTTTATTGAAGATTACTCCTTCTTCTCTTGCAATTTTCATGAGATTGTGGAGATTGGCATCATGTTCTTTTTCTGTCTTACCAAAGACAGCTACGAGTCTGCAATGTTGACTGTTCCGGGGCACTTCTCTAGGATTTGGTCCATTTTGTGCTGGAAGACATCTTGGCTGACCGACAGTCCAAATGGTAGTCATTTGAATCGATATCTGCCAAATGGGCTGTTAAATGTTGTCAGTAGACTGGATGCATGGTCTAATGCTATGGACCAATAGCCATGCTTTGCGTCCAGCGTCGAGAAGACAGTCGCACCCGCAAATTTATGAGTGATTTCTTCAATCGTTGGAATGTGGCAATGGCTTCCCTTAGCTCAGTGGAATACTTAATAAGTATTCGATAAGTATTCAACAAGTATTCGAATGCTTAAAATAAGTATTCGAACGCTAAGCTTAGTCTTCAAGAGATCCGAATGCTAGCTGCAGGTCATCTTGAACGCTAAGAAAAAATGCCCTTAGTATTCAGATACATAAAATAAGTATTCGAACGCTAAGCTTAGTCTTCAAGAGATCCGAATACTAGCTGCAGGTCATCTTGAACGCTAAGAAAAAATGCCCTTAGTATTCATTTACATAAAATAAGTATTCGAATGCTAAGCTTAGTCTTCAAGAGATCCGAATACTAGCTGCAGGTAATCTTGAACAGCTAAGAAAAAATGCCCTTAGTATTCAGATACATAAAATAAGTATTCGAACGCTAAACTTAGCGTTCAAGATCTGAACGCTTAATGTCCTTCAAAGAATATGCTGCACTTACAATTCAAACATGACTTAAAGTATATCAAACATCCAGCATATGCATTGAAAATCTCAATGCTTATGTCTTTCAAAAGTACTCAGAACCCAGAAGTGCTGCACGCCCTGTTTACATTCCATCTCTCACACAGGTTACTCTACACCACTACAGGTATGTGCATGCCGGACCACTTTACTGTCATTTTCTGTCTGATCACAGTATCAAAAATGACATGGTGGTCATGGAAGTTCTACCGTACAGTGTATCTATTTGACTTGTGTATTGAGTCAGAAAGTGACTTGATCAGACATGAGGAATATCAAGAAAGAGTGGGGCAAGTGATTTTGAATAACCTTACAAACACTGTCATTTAATGCTTGTATTTGCTTCGAAGTTGAAGAAATTAGACAATTTTTTCTGCATTTTGATAAAAGTTAAATTTATGTCTTAATTCTGCAGTTAACAGGTAGTCAATGTTCCACTAAATACCATATCCAAAGATATGGGGTCCCATATGGACAAACATATGGGACCATACATGTCTATTTGCACCCAAAATCTGTGAGGGGCCGATATGGATCAGCTGACCCAGATAATTACCATATCTTATGGCCTATATAGCATATAGTTCTGGGTTCTATGTGGGCAATTGTCCTATATGGGAACCATAACTATATATCCCATATGGGTCATATGGTTATCTGGGCTGGCCCATATGGGCCCCTTACAGATCTTTTGTGTAAAAACATATGGGAGGGCCCCATATATGGATTCACCTATATCAGGCCCCATGTGTGATCTACCTGGGCCAAATGTTACCAGGGGAGAAGCCTGTATGTCTAAGAATGTTAAATAATACATTTGGCTAACTAATATGCTATAGCCAAGCCCCTAACTACAAATTTAAAGTGCCATTCATTTTAAGTAGATGTCTAGCCCTAATGTTAGGCGTAACAATGTTAGGCTAGTATTAATCACTTCTGTGAAATTGCTTTTGCCTTGGCGTAATGAGTAGACAAATTTTGTGGATCATCCATGGTTTTACCTCTTACAGTATCTAGATGATCATCAAGTCAAAAAGAAGTAACAATTAAAGCAAGACAAATAATTAATCCCATGGTCCACTGGTACCTCTTCAGTCTTTTAAACTTGAGATGATAAGCCTTCATTCTCACGCTTGTACAGGCACCACTAACACTGAACACACTGCACTATAGTCTGATAGTACTGTAGTTGTATCTAGCTGTGCTGCAAATTGCATTGGCAGACGACACTGCCCATAGCAACTAACATTCCACTGAGTAGGGTCTGTAGCTATCATATTTTACAATTTAAATGCGAAACATCATTTTTCCCTGTATTAAAATGAAGTGGTAGTTTTTAAAATGTATAATAGTGGATAAAATATATTTTAATCATTTTTTTGTAAGAAGAAATAATTTAACACAAAAGTAATTAACTGAATGAAGATAAGTACGTGGCCACACAGTCTGCAAGGCGGTAAGCACAACATAACTAAATCAACAAAGTGTCAAAAGTGCATCTGTAGTCTGCTCGTTGCTGCATGATGATAGCTCATTTTACTAAGCTGTTGATTTCTAGTTGTCTTCATTTCAACAGTGGTAAGGCTTAAAAGTTTCATTTGCTGCAGATCTTGGGTTCTGTGGAACAAGAAATTTAGGCCTCATTCATTCAAGGGTCGACTGAATTCAGCTGGCACTCACAATACATGCAATAGATGTGTAGCCTAACAGTAATGCATAGTACTAACATTAGGCCTAGGCATAATACAATTCCATAGGGACTAACAACATTAGACCAAGGTCTAGGCTTGGACCTAAGTAGAAACGCTGGGCCTAGTTCAGCATGCTGACTAATTCCCCTGATGTGTATAGGCTGAGGACCACTATCATTAGGCTAACTAGTAATAAAGTCATGCCCTGTATGTTAAAATTGGCTGTAGCCGAGGATACGTGGTAGATACTGTATGTGATCAGTGCCACCAATCAGGCTACCGTAAGCTATCTATAATTTAGCCTATAGATAATAGAGCCAGTCCAGTAGTAGGCCATATAGTACTAGCTGGCTAGTACTAGAGGCCTGCAGGGCTAGGCAAAAAATGTAAAAGCTAATTCAAGTTGAACAGGCTATATAGGGCCCATACACTCAGTGTTACGTACTGGGAATGTCACTAACATTAACACAGTTGCAGCAAGCTTCCTCAGAAAATCAAAACGTATGTTCCCCTATTTTCGTGCATCCCTATTTTCGTGAAATCTGTCATAAGCTCTTTATGTGCTTTGCAACAGATACCTGTAGAAGACATTTTAGTACTAGGCTATACTGACCTGTCACTAATTTCCTTCAAAAGGACCTTACAGTGGGCCTAATTTAGGTGAAAATGCTTCACTAGAAACCATAAAATGATACGTACCTTAACTAAATTTCATTGTATTAGTATTAGCATTTCCCCTTAGTTTTGGTATCATGACACAATGGGCTTAGCCTATACTGAATAAATCGCTGTATTTTTCGAGAATGTCCTTCCATTTGCAGCCTAATTAATGCCTTTACTATAAGTAGCAGTAGCAGGACTGAAGGTTCAAGCATACTTAATGTGTGCAGTTTGAAGGTCAGTTTAAAAGGGGGAGTTAGAAAGGTTGCATATCATTAAGGTCCACAAAAATACAGGAAGGAACCCAGTGCTGACAGGGTGATGCAACATAAACTTGATCATCCCCTCAAACGTTTAAGAATCAACTAAAAGTTTCAACTCTAACAAGGTAAGGAAAGCTGTCAAAAAGTGTCAGTGTACTGCACATCTGCTTTTCCATTAAATTCTATCTTCAATTAGGGACTTGCTAGTTATTTTCCAACTTTGTTTCACGAAATACGGGCTTCCATGCTACTACTATGTAGGCCCCAAGGCGTTACTTCAGTTCAGGCCACACATTCACAAATCCATCTTAAAGGTCATGCCCCCCTTAAATTTTGTGATGACCACGCTCTGGGAGGCATCTTTCCACGAAATTATCAATGGCCACTTTTGGCTGCCATTTATTATTGTTTCTCACCATTTTCAAATAGGCCTAGACCATGACTATATTTTGGTCTTGGATGAGTGAAGTTTGGCCTTTGTGTAACATGAAAATTGAAATGGTTACAAATATTGAGGCCATGTTTCAGAGTTGAAACTCATCAGTTAACTATGACAGCATTTATTCTTGTCTAGACTAATGTGAATAATTTTCCTTGTAGTATTGGACAACCTGTTTACAGATCTGCTACATTGGCCCCTTTTTCTTAGCTATAACCTAATCATCTGCTGTAAAACTAGTAAAATTCCAAAGAGTTAGCCTACAACTTGTACTATGCATGCATTTATTTTGTCATTGGTAATAATTGTAATCTTATGTATTCACTGAGAAGTTAAAAGAACAGTCCATACCATTCACAAACTCCTGTCACAAATGGAGAATATTCAGTTACCAAGACAGCACACCACCAAGTAAGAGCATCAACCAAACCACTTGGTACACAAAATATTGTAATTGCAATGAGTTTTACAATGAATAACATTAGAGGTAAATTATCTTTATGAATAATTCATACTCTAGGCATGACGACATGAATGTCACACGATGGGTTTTCTTTGCTTTTGTTTCTGTGCAACTTTACTGTCATAGTTTTCATCCACCACTGAAATAAACTGGCAGTTTTCATCGACATGGAGCAGATTGCGGGTCGTCTATCTGTAGTAAACTGCTTGATATTATTATGGATTTTACATATTTTGTACCTGTATCTCCCTAACCTTAGATACACTTTACAACTTACAGTACTGACTCTTAACCCTTTCACAGCCAGTGTCCATTACTTAGACACCACCCCTTTAAGCCTTTTTATATATGTAGCACACAACCTCAAAACAGATTTGAATTGTGTTCTCTCTCGAGTTCTCTTCACAACATTTTCATAACATTTCTTGGTTTTTTCATTGACCATCCATTCAAGCTTAAACTTGAAAGCAGCAAATTCTACAGCCTTGGAAACATGTGGAAAAAGGAGACCCCCAAAAAGATTCTGTGACAAAGAACTAAAAGCACACACCTTCTGCACAACAAGGTGGGATGATCAAATTACAATAAAAAAATGTTTGATTATGTTAGTCAGGTATACTTAAATCCTGTGTATCTTTCAATTCACAGTGGAAAAGCAATTTGCTAATGCAGTGCTAAAAAGTAAACTGCTATCCAGTACATGTACAGAGCTGTACTTTAAAACGAAAAAGTAAATTTTCTGAGGCACTGGAAGTCCCTTTCCAAAGGTTTGAATTTACCTATCAAGAGATAGTAAACTTTGGTAACCACGGGAGCAAAACTGCCATACACTTGCAATGGATAAAGAGTTGATATTTACAAAAAATGATATGGAGCAGATTTTGGAAATAGCTTGAGACCCTGGTTTTCAACCAGAAATTTTCCACAAAGTGCACAACGCCGGGAGAGGTTTAAAGATGAAGAAACATTAATCATTTATTAGCCATCAAATCTCGTTTATGAGACATTTAGGAGACTGAAATACTTCTGTTACTTCAATTAATTGTTTGCTGTTGTGATTGCTTAAAAAAGATAATAAAATATAACTTTATTGCCAAAGACTGAGAAATTCTGTTTTCTGGATTAGTTCTTAAATCAGTGTAAGTAATTCTAAATGTAATTCTGTTTCATTATGCATTGGATCCATATAACCGTTATAGTGCTGTAAGGAATTAATGCCCAAATGCCATGCTTAACATTTGCCAGTGAAGACTAGCTAGCAACCTTTAATTAACATTTTAACGTACACTATGTTGTTCATGGCCCTATGCGCTAAGCTCATTCAATAATTCGGTTCTGATCAAGGATACGCTTATAGCTGACATTTGAAGGCTTTAATTAGCTAAGCGTTCAAGTTAGTATTCGAATGCTTAACTGGTGCTCAGCTCAGAAGAACGCTTAACGAACGCTTAATGGCATTCAAACACTAATTAGCATTTAAGTATTCAAACGCTTAGCTCATTTAAATAATTCGGCTCAGAGGAACGCTTAACGAACGCTTAATGGCGTTCGAACGCTTATTAGCGTTCAAGCCTTAGTATTCGAACGCTTAGCTCATTTAAATAATTCGGCTCAGAGGAACGCTTAACGAACGCTTGACGGCGTTCGAACGCTTGACGGCGTTCGAACGCTAAGGTGAACCCTTAATGAATACTTATCGAATACTTATCGAATACTTATCGAATACTTAAATTTTGCTAAGGGTTCTCTTGATTGCTTTGTTAAGGTCCCTTGGGTCGAGGTAAATTCGCCATCTTCCGTTGGGTTTCTGAGCGTAAGCCAGACTAGACACCCAGTCTGTTGGTTCAGTGACTGGCTGTATCACGTCCAGTCGAATCATTTCGTCCAGTTCCTTCTTGATTTGATCCTTAATTTGGATTGAACACCGTCTTGGTGGGTGTACTACTGGGGGTACGTCTTCATCTATTGCGATATGGTATTTCCCTTTGAATTTGCTGATGCCTTTGAATCGATCAGGGTACATGGTTTGTAAATGCTCCATATCAGTAACTCGTTCTGGCTCTTCATTAAGTTGTACACTGCAGTTGAGGGTTAGCAATTTTCATTATATCGATGACTTTAGACCAATTAGGGCAGGTTTGTTGGTCTTTACTACGTAAAACTTGACTGGTACCTTGGTCCCCTGGTATCGGCATGGGATCTCACAGTTTCCTAAGTGTGAGATGTCTGTCCCATTGTACGCCTTTATTTGTACCAGGTTGTGGTTGAGCGTCTTAGGCAAAGGATACCCATTTTTCCCCATTTTGTTTGGTAACATCTTCGCAAACATGCGGAGTGGTAGAATGTTGCCTTCTGCTCCAGTGTCAACTTTAGCCTTCAATGTAGTTGTTCTATTTGTCGATGTCAAGTCTAGTCTGATTTTTGCATAGACTTCTGTGCGTTTACTGTTACTCATGTTATGTTCGTCGATTCTTATCGTGTCAAAATTCACGTCTTCACTATCACTATCAGACACATTTTCTGCATCCCGATAACTGAGCTCATTGACTTTTTTGCTTTTATCTTTAGGATTGCCCTGTTTCTGTGGTCGTTTTGTCGGCCACGTTCTTTAAAGGATTGATATGATTTTAACCTCTTTTTGTTGCTTTTTAGCGTTCGTTACTAGGTTGGGATCTACATACCTTAGCCCAATGATTGAGCTTGTCACAGTTTCTGCACGTTGTACCTTGTGCTGGGCATTTTTTGTCCTTGCCGTGCTATAGTCCGCATTTTGGGCACTTTCCTTGTAGCACACGCTTGGTCATCATAGCGCCAACAGTGACTTGTGCACCCGTCAATTCTGCCACGTGTGAAAGGGTCGCTTCGTGAGTCCGCACTGTGTCGATCACTTCATCTAGTTTTAAGGTCTCGTCTTTTGCGAGCAGTTTCTCTTGTACTTTCTTATGTCGAGTCCCTATTATCAATTGTTCTATGAGTGTTTCCTTCATTGTGTCATCGTTATATTTGCATTTTCTTGCTTGAATTGTGCATCTCGTCATAAAGTCATCAGTGCTTTCGGTTTTTTTGCTGCTTATATTTGCGCAATGTATATCGCTTGAGGCGAAAATTTGTTTTCGGTTCAAAGTGCTTTGTAAAGCGATACCAAATTTCTTGGGGTTTTCCTCGATCTGCCTCGGGGATTTCCCAGGCATTATATATTTTGATACCTTCTTGCCCTAGCCATAAAAGTATGTATGTGACCTTTTCGTTGTCACTCGCCCTCGCCAGTGGGCCAGAGAAAACTAGGTCGGCATATTGACGAAAGTCATTCAACGCGCTTGGAAGGTCATCTGAGGACCAGTTCATGGAGGGTGGTGCAACACCCGAGAGACTTAATCCTGGACAAGCGTTTGTTGTGCTTGTCTCTGTTGCTTGTGCACCTGTAGCTAGCGGCATTGTTGTGCCTTAGTCTACACTAATATTATGTTTAATACTTTCCTTTGCCTTTCACCAGTGTCCGTCTCTTAATTACGGCACTGTCTGACAACTTCTAGTTGGGCTAGGCCTGACTTTTACTTCGTATAAATATCTCTCTTACGTGACACTATACGTCCGTTTTGGCTACCGAGTTGTCCTATTGATATTCTGGAAAACCGTATGACTTATTATACTTGTTGGGCTTAATCTCACTTATGTTGTGATATCTACTTCACCTCTATTATTATTACTATTAGTGTATAATAGGGCACTCGTTTCGGTATATATCTGTTCTATGTCTAGTAAATGTTTATTATTATACACCCTTGAGGAGGCCTAATCTTTCCTGAGATCATGCTTGGAATTGTGTGAAATTTTGACTCACCCAATTCGCCTTCGGATTCACTGTTAAACAGCATTAATCCACATTTCTCGTATCATTATAAATACAATACATTGCATACAGTGAATTAACGTTCTTTCACTCCACTTGGGCACTATAGCAAGTTCCTTCGTGGGTGGTTAAGAATAAAACATGAGAGGGGCATTAGCCAGTCCCTTTGTAATAAGTAAATCAGTTCACATTAATATATCAGGGATATGCTAGGCATAGTACAGTCTGCTCCAGATTTTGGTGGTATACACATGTGCATGATGATGAATGCAAGATCACATGAATTTTGCTTGATGGGAATTAAACTTAATAAGCAAGGCATATTACTTGGGATACTGTAATTTACTTCATTGATGATGGTGCATTGATATTGCTAAAATATGTTTGATGCCTTTATTATAAAATTCACACTTTTTTACTTTTATGGAAATGGCTTACTTGCACAACTAACCAAGACAGAAAATTAACATAGTTGGGATTCCCAACAAAAAACATCATGTAAGCCTTACCCTTTGCAGTTGATGTGTTTGGTGTTTTCATTGGAAATATGACACCTTAGAATAAAAATAAATGATGTACTGTGAGAGGGAAAATCATAATGGTCATCAACAAACTTTTAAGGTCAACAAAGGATTCCAAATTCACAGTCAAAGGCTTTTTTTCACTCATTCAAAGTATTGTACAGCACACACAAGTTGACACAACACTGTGATAAATGTACATGTAGTGTTTGTCAAGTGGTAAGTGGAATAAAATGGGAAAAAAAGGTATGGAAAAGTTTAATAGCAGATTCCAACCTAATATGCACAAATTTGAAGGGCATAAACACACAATGTGGGTCATAATGTAAAGTTATTGCCTGGAGTCAGGGGACGATTGTGCTGAGGTCGATTAGAAATAAAACTGTTGGACTCTCAGAACCCTCTCAAGGGAAACTATATGTCAGCAGCAACTGACAGTCACATCAGTTGCAATCCTACATTAGGAATTGAGGACAGACATCTGGAAGGTCTGAGAGCCATGATGACCTACTAACCTAATTATGACTCTTAATTGGTACATATGTTGTGATATAGTCTTATATGACTTCTGTTCTTTCTTCTTTAGCTATAAACAATTCTTCAACAGATTTGTGATTAACAATGATACTAAACTGCAAATTCAGTCAGATAGCATCCCAGTAGACAGAACTTTGGCCACAAAATAGTGCAGCTCCTCAAACTGTATTGATAAATTTCCAATAATTTTGAAGCACACACAACAAAAAAAGCTTACGATTAACATCAATAGTGAAGTATCACATCCAATAATACTTGTGAAAGCTGTCATTTTGAGGTTTACCTTAACAACCTCTACTGGGATGATGTTCCAGCAATGCCAGGAAGAGGAATCAAACACATACTCATGAATAAGTTATATGTGGGCAAAAATGTGAGTAAAAGAACAAAAAAATATGTAAGATTTTTTTTTTGTCTACTGGGCCAGGACTTTCTTATTGAATTCGTCATTGGCAGAATGGTTTCTCGAAACAAAACTTCGAAGATAGGTTCGTTTCAAGAAGTTTTGTGAGATGTACAGTATATTGAACTAACTATCATGCTTTATGTCTATAGGTTATAATCTGAGTTCACACATTGTTCCTATTATGAAACAATGTATACACATCACTGTAAAGGGTGTGCATACATGTCAAACAATGCCAAATCACAGAACAGCTGCAGAGACATGTCAGGAAAAATTAATCATTAATGTCAGACATAGCTGGTGATTAAAATACCCAGTCAAGAAAACAAAACTTCCTAGTACTTCGAATAGTAATTTGCCTTCATTATGACTCATGACAACCAGAAACTTGTGCTAACCATGCTTTTAGCTTTTATCCAAACTAAGCATAAATCCAAAAACATGTTATTACAAATGATCATTCATAACTGGTAAGAATCCAAAACACTTATCGGCCCATTACAGTCAGGTGACCGTCCATTATGTCATGGCTAATGTGCAGTCAAGTTTATACAGTAAATTACCGGCAGGCAGATGAATACAATAACAATGTACATCGACAGTGTTTTGACGTCTGCTATCTTTGTTGTTCTTCTTGGTTGTTAACCACATTATTCTAAATAGAGCAACAAAAAGTAGTATGCAGAGCCGGATCAGTCCCCGGCTCATGTTTGCTGAGAGCCAATTAACAGACATTCTCCTAAATTTTTCTGTAAAAAGTTTGCATATAATTTGTGAATTTGTGGCTTGACGATGATGACAACAATTAAGAGACTAAACAGCATACTGTAGAGTACAATGTCGCAAGTAAAGTATGAATTTATCTGGTATCACGCCCTTTGAGTCCAACAGTGTTGTCTGTTACATCCTAACACATTACAGTGCCTACATCACATGGGCTATATGTGATATACAGTATGGCACCACATAAACAGGTCATCAGCTCTTATTTGAGTACAACTGTCATAATTGATCAGACTTGCAATTAGAGTCTGAAACATTTCTAACTATAAGTCTGAAAAATGCCTGATTTGGACTATAGAACTATAATGAGAGAATGAATTAAAAATCTGCAACATTACCGACTGGTAGACTGGTATTGAAACTCAGCTTTTTTGGACAAATGGCCTAACATTGCAAGACTGAAATTTAAGGTATGATTTGTAAGTAAGAAACAAAATCGGGAATGTCAGTATGAAATGACCTAGACAGGGCTATGGAGGTAGAATTCAAGTCTGAATGGAAATGTGTCAGTTTGGACTTACTTTTCTGTTTTAAAATTCCTGATCTTCAAATCTCTGGCCAGAAACATTTGGAGACTGTACATGCAGAGAGGAACAGCAAAAGGAAACTAGATATATGCAAAGCAACAATAAAGCAGACTTTGGTTCCTATCAGTACCGAATATGTTGATATGCAATGCTTCATCTGAGGACTGAAAATTTCCCATCCTTTCCAGCAAACTCTAAAGCCAACTCTTTTCGTATACCATGGGGAACTTAAGTCTGTGTCTCTTAAACGTTCATTTGTACTGCATCATACCTCCACAGCATCATCCATGTGTATCTCAGATTCAATTTAAGGAGATCTCGAGTCTCCTTGACTGACTCACAGTTGACCTTGTGTGAATCCTTCCTATTTTTTGTAAATATGATGTGCTTGGCACTTTAGGGATACAGATACCTGCAAGCAGGAGCCTGAGTTAAAACACAAAAGGAGAAAATCAAACCCCTATGAAGCACAATTTTTATGTTCAGCATAGTTTTCTTTCTGCAGCGTTATACACATTGGGTCTTGGTAGTTAAGTCTATTACTGAAGAGGGATCACATTTATGATTGATAAGGGAATGCCTGTATAACATGTCTCATGCTCACATGCGTGACTAACTTGCCGTGTACTTAATAATTTAGGCCAAACACACATTTCAATTCAAACTTTCCTTTTCTTTTCTTTCCATTTTTTTTTTTTTTAATACAGTTTCGCATGCTTCTTAGATTGATATACAGTATGCTCTCAGTACTGTACATCTCTGTCACTCTCTACTAGTAAGGAGCTTACTAAAGGTACAGTTTTCTTTGTTTGCAATTCTGTGGAAGCAGTAAAACAAAAATTAAGTTTAGTGAGTTGAAAAATTGTGAACTTGTATGCAGAACTCAAAACACCTTTTCCGTTGTACACATGTTGTTCTGTGTGAAGAAAATACATGTAAATTTGAAACTGCATGACTGCATGGCTGATATTCCCTAGACCACTAAATGCATCTTTCCTGATGACAGAGTTTACATGTGGATGTGACGTCTTTTCGAGTAAATGCACATTCACATATATCACATGTATAGGTTTATAATTATCTCCATACAGGTACGCACATTTAAACAAACAAAGGCAATGTATTGTGACATAAAATTTGAACATGGAGAAATCTAATCCAATATAACCAAGTGGTAATTTTCAAAAATAAGAGAGTTGATATCCATACATTATACAGCTATTCAGCTTTATAATTTTGAAGGTAATTCTCCACCAACAAAAAAGGTGGCGCTTTACGTGAGATTTTTCACGATTGTCAGTTAGTCGTAATAATTTTGCCCATGGAAGCTCCCCTTGTTGAAAAATACCCCTCAAAAAGTTGCGGTTTCCTCCACGCTCGAAAATTTATCAGCCACCACAAGTGACTGTTCATGACACCAGACTGATGCAGACTTCTTTTTTCTCGCCACTTTTTCACAGGTTTTTTGTGTCTCCAAGAAGGATTGCCAGATCACTTCCTTTCAGTGACTGTGAAAACCTTATTAATATATTCATGAGGTTTTTAAAAGAATACTTTTTGTTTGAAAACTACGGTTCCATCACCGGATACTATATCAACTCCATGTTGTAAAACCACACAGCGTGAGCACTTATGTCAATATCAATGAACAAGTTCGATTTGTCTGCAATACAGAAGAACTGTGAGCAATTAGTCCGATTTGTCTGCCTGTCACAGCTGATTGATTTCTAACACCAAGTTTACTACTTGTTTGCTGATCAAAACATTTACTAAACAATCCATCTTAAACAAGGCTCATAAAATATATTTTTAAGGACGTGAGAAGTAAGGGTAGAGAAATTCCTTTAATAGCAGCCCAATCTTTAAGCCATTTGTGTAATTTTGCACAAAAGGCACATATGTCTACTGCACTGCAGTGTAAGAGACAGTGCAAAGCACAATGTCGAAACAGAACTGTATACTGTTCATGAAAATCCAGACAGATGTAAAGAGTGGGTGAATTAACATGTGTGTCCATAGTGCCAAATTTAAGACAATTGTCCTCGAACAAGATTTCATTTAATGGCACTCAAAATAAAGCATGTCATGCACACAACAGTATTATATCAGTTATTAACTTGATAGAGTTAACTGGTTATAGTTGTACGGTAGTTGAAGTATAATTGTAGCATAATAGTGCAGGCCTCATTTAAGATGTTGCATTTTTTGGCATAGAAAACTTGTAAGATTACTTTTTTAAAAGTATTGCAAACAAAAAACAAAAGAAAACAGCCATGTTCCAGGTAAGATCTGGCAAAAATCCAGTTCTGGCCATGACCTACTGTGAATCTGCATCCTTTCAGTAGAACAGTCAAATTTTCAACAAAACCTTCATTTATTTCTGAATATTCTGTCCCTTCTTAACAATGATTTCTCCATCATTAGCAGGGCGATGAACACTGTTATGCAATGTGCCACCAAGTCCCACTTTATGGTAACATCTTTGCTATCTCTCTCAACATATATTGACATTCATGCTGTATCTGTGAAATGTCAACTACTGTAACCTGTTCATTGATGACATGCTAAAATTATCAGGGATATTCATTTTTTTTCTGTTAAACTGTTCTCCACCAATAAACTCATATTACTATGGACAAGAATAATTAAATTGTTTTTAAAAGCCATTTCATTTATGAAGTAATGGATGGAAAAGAAATGTTCAGAGGATAGTCTTCAAAATGTTATCAGAGATCATAAAACTCTAGCTGCCTATACATGCAATAATTATGCTAGCTTTAATTCTGTCTTTAAATATTTGCCAAGGTGAAAGGGTCCTTTCTCAAAACCCTCTTCCACACAAGACTAACATAATTGCCTTACAGTTTGGTCCAGTAAACATCTCCAAATAAGGCTCTTCTGAAAACCGATTTTGATTTGAAAACCACTTAAAACCAATTTTGTTTGATTCAGTTTTGGAATTTGCAAGAAACCGAAAAACCGGTTACTAGCAAAAAACCATTTAGTGACCGATCGTGATTTTTGTTCCATTTCAAATTTTACTTGATAAGACATTCCACACTTTTGTAATGGAAAGTTTCTACTTATTGCTGGTGAAGGATTTGTCAAAAAACTTTTCGTTAACTTTTGACCAACAGTTGTGCAAATTCTTAACTCTGTCTGCGCACTAAGTGTGTTATGCATATGGTCAGAGTAGATTTCGAAAAAAAACGTTTTGATTTAAAAACCCGTTTTTAAAACCGGTCACCATAGGATTTGGTTCGGGTGAGCGGGACAACAAGGAGATTTTGATCAGAGCTACGAAGACACCTGGATGGATGGTAGGGACAAAGCAAATCTCTAACGTAAGACGGAGTACCGGTGGTAAGAGCGCGGAACACAATGAGGAGCACTTTGAACACAACTCTCTGCTCAACAGGCAGCCTGTGAGTGGAGTTGATGCAGCAAAGCGCGTATGCTGGAACGCTTGGACTTGCCAGTTATTACTCTAGCAGCGGAATTTTGAATGTGCTGGAGTTTCAATATTTCAGTCTGTGGCAGACCACAGAGCAGTGACTAGTTACAATAATCAATGTTAGCAGAAATAAATGCATGTACCAGTTGCTCTATTGACTTGGAACTAAGGTAGGGACGGATTTTACCAATGTTACGCAGATGATAGCGAGCAGATTTACACTTCCTTTGCTTCCTGTAATGATTATATCAGTATCCTCCTTAGCTTCCAAAATGCATGTGACCATAATTCGGTTCCTGATCTTATCAATGTTTTGCTTTATCTTTCTACTAACTTCTTTCCACAACCATTTTTTTTACATGTTGTAATGATATACACAATCTTTCTAATAATTACCACAACCTTTAAGTTTTTGAAATTATTCTACATAACCTACAGTACCAGGAAAACTGGAAACATCTGTACACCTCATCTTGGAGTTAAGTTTATGCTGCCCATCAAATACTCGCTAGATGACTCTGAGTACATACATAGCAATGACTATTCTTTATTCCAAATGCTATGGAATGTTCAATTTGTACAAGATTTCACCAAATCTGTGGTTTTGTTTTGAAAGGTTTCATATTTTTTTTCCCACGACATGTATATCATGCCTGATAGACCTGATGAGGTTAGATTAAGGTCAGACACATTAGGAAATGTTAAGGGATACGAGTCTTAAGACGTGTCATGAAAACTGGTTGTTTATGGAGCCAAGGCTCCATACGCTCAAGATGATTGCGAGAACTCGCCGGGATGTACCAAGAAGCACTAGAAAACACTGTATATAACAAATTGATGGGCCTTCATATTTCATCAGATATTTCAACAGAAATGGCTCTTGTTGAGGTTGTCAGATAAAACATTTGCTTGTGGTAAAAACTTACACCCCAGTGGTAATTTCATTGCCAAGATCATTAGAAGGCATTTGATACAACACATCATAAAATATTTGTATCTTTATCAAAACTCTCCCATGTGATTATGGAGTATGAAACTCAAAGCTTTCTTAGTGGTACAGTACAGTATATATATTTACAGCAGAAAACACTTTAGCAAAAAGCTCTGAGCTCTTAAATACGTATAGAATTACCCCCCCCCCCCCCTTCAATACTTGATACGTTGTTGTTTATTTGATATGTGAATGACATATTATGTGCCCACTGCTTCTTTCTGATTATTACAGACACTCTGACTTAAAACACTTCTCGTCTAAACATGCCTTGTGTTGTTTTTAATTAAATCTTACATGTTCTCTGGCTTTTTGGTAAGGTATACTTCTAAATCTAATCAACAAACTAGAACTACTGCAATACAAAGTATCCATTACAAACACCGGTCTAAACAGTGCCATTACACCAGCCCTTTGTTGTTTCTTTTCAAGTTAGTGAAGCTATAATCTGACATTGCCAACCTATGCATATTGCCTGGTTTACTTTTATATAAAATAAAATTAGCAACACACCCTAAAAAAGCTAGTAAGTGTTTGTATATGTACACTCATGATACTGAAAATTATACCAATAATATTGGCTAAATTTCATACATCCATCGGTTTTCTCGCCAGAACAATGCCTAAAAGAGCCTGAGATATTGCACTGTTAATTAAAGCTCATGTGACAAGCATCTAGAAAAGAGTGGATTTCAGTTCAAACTGAACATTGAAGAGTGAAAACCTGAATGAAAATCTATTAGAATTGTCATTATACCTATATATTACCATGAAATATGGTTTGAAATATGGTTTTTCAAAGTTTAATGAAATGTAGATATGATGTGGAGACATTGCACATGTAGTGTCGGTATTTCTTGTGAAAGGTCATATTGACGCTTAATTATTTGGTATCTAGCTGGCTCACACACTGGCAAGTGTTTGTGAAGCAGCAGTTAAATTACCTAAAACCAAACCTTTGGGACATTTAACAATAACAAAGGATACCAAAGGCCAGGATAGACATCACACAAGTCCATCTCTTGAAGTCATAAATTAGAACACCTTTTGAATGTTTATATTCATGATGAAGGTATATGACAGCAATTAATTGTCAATATTTGATGGATTAAGATGGTATTTGAAGCTGTTTTCTAATATTTTTTAAAGAATGCAACAGCCAATATTCAAACATGTTATTTTCAATGTCATGCAACGTTTAATATTATGATGTGGAATTTTTTGCTGTTACAATCTGACAGTTTTGCACGATTCAAAGTTTAAAAAAAATTACCTTGCTAATTTATTTCCTCAGCAAATATGAGCACTTGCGTGATTTCTCCATTGATCCATACTTGTGTAAAAAGGATGGCATTATTTTATTTTTCCGTGGGAACGCGGCGAGGGTAGGGCATAGTATGTGTTTGACAGATGTTTTTGTTTTCTATGAGTTTATTATTGTCTAGTCAAACTCTGATTGAGTTTTGCAAGCACTCTCCAATACTACACTTGGGCATTTCTATGAAAAGTGAAACCACAGGTTCTAATTCAGAATGGTTTTGTAGCCAGTTTTGTATCATAGAGAAGAGAAATTTTAACCAAGCATATTCTACATGCCACTTTTTTACCACTCTAGTATTGAAGCAGTTACTGTGATGTAATCATGACATGAAAAAAATTCTGGAATTTTCTTGATGAATGAAAGTGGGATAAAGCCAACAGTTTTGAATGCATTTTTTCTTTCTTCTTTAAGTTTACAACAACTAGGTTTCTTTTTATTTTACTATTTTTCCAGAGTGTATTGACTAGAAAGACCATCACCAAAAAAAAAAGTAAGTTGTTTTACTATTTTTCTTTTTGAAGGAAGAAAAAAATTCATCCTGTCAAATAATCATTAAACAGCTGATAGTTATTCTAGAATTATCCTGTGGCAGATGTACAAGTAAACCGATACCGTACGTCTGTCATAGCAATGCTCGATAGAGTTGTTACAACCTACTTTCAAAATACCACAGAAACTCGTTAAGAAAAATCTTTTCAACATTAACATTTACATAACATTTGTAATTCCATTTGCTGCATGATTGTGATGGTGACCAAAGATTCCTGATTTGTGACTGTTTACAGTTCACATTTTTGAATCTTTAGCAAATAGCTAGGTACAGTAGCTTAGCTTATCATTGCAAATTCAGCTTTCTGTGCTTAATCATGATGCCTTCAATGAACAGCTAGGAGGCATTCATGCAGGTTTGACGAGTTTAAAATGTGTAAATCAAAGGTTAAACTACCTGTCTCTTTATGGAGTGTGCATTGATCATTTCGGTTAAAACAACATAGAACCGATTTGTCCTGGTTCTTTTGCATTAATCAGGTCTTTTTAAGGGGTATTTAATTCATTTTTGTCGTGAAATTCCAGTCCCTTGTTCATAGTGGATCTCTCCCCACACAAATTTGCCTTCCCTCGCAAATTTGCGTGGGAAGAGAATGGGTAGGAGGAGAGCAACAGAATGTCAAGCCTACTTCATTGAAACCAGTAGGCTGCTTAATCCATCGCTTGTTGATTGATTGTTCGGGAATATATCTGAACAGTTAAGTATAATACAGTGGATCACCTGACTGGCTACTGTTTTAATAATGTTTTTAATAATGTTTTTGAAAAACAAACATGCATTTTGTGAAATTTGTGGGTATAGCCTACTTTGTATAGAATACAAACAAGCTGTGCTTGAGGGAGTGCATGCAGCTGGTGGTGTAGGGATAAAGGACATGGGTGTGAAAATGTGTGCAGTGCAAAAGAGAAACATTTTGTCCTTCCTCTTTGCAGCGATTAGTTCTAGCACATTTAAGAACTTGCAAAAGTTTGACAAATACTGTATGTCATAAGTGATCTAACGCAAATAAGTTAACTGAACCAAACACTCAAAAAACTTCCATCCATTGAAATACATGCAGGTCCATGGAAAACATATGGTTACTTGTTGTGTAATGATCAATTGTTTGGTTACTGCAGCTTGACCTTATACCTCTGAAACTCCCTTTGGGGATCATTGGAATGTGAGGATAGCTGTACTGAAATGTGGGAAGTTCCTATCCCTGGAGTATGCCACCTTTTGCTTCCCAGTTGTAAAACGATGACAGATTGACACTTGTAAAGAGGTGATTTGGCTAAGTGGCCTGGAAATAAGGATACGAAAAGAAAAACCAACAGCTGAAGGTAAAACTTTTGTCCAAACTCAGGCGGTAAAACTACTCTGTCCCTCTAATCGAGGCATCCTGATGCATGTTAAGCGATCACCATTAAAAAACATTTACCTTATGAAAACAAGAAGTTGTTATCAACAAACAGCAAACAAAACATCCATCAATGTGAGCCATGTGGGATTATGATCGGCACACACTCTTGCTTTCTGTTGGGCTGAAATGTGATTGCCATCTGCTCATATATCTCAAGAACCACTAACAGCAATTGAATGCAAACTTCAACAGAAGGTTCACAGAACATCATTCATATCATAACATCATTGATTTTAAACCAATTATATGACATACTTCAGTACTTTAGTTGTCACAAGCAGAAGAAAATGTTATGATTGATTATACTGTTTCAAATTTGATGTCTGAACCGACACCAGAAATAGCACTTTTTCTATAATTTCAAATGAAACATCCACATTCAAACAAGAGGGCATGTGAAGATCCAATCCTTTATAATTCTTATCACTCTATGAAAATTGGGTGTGCAGTATTGATGGAAACATGAGTGATACCAACAACTTTCTAACATAATACCTTTGCACCGATGATTTGTACTTAAATTATAACTTGATAGATACATTCAATACTGTAAATAACACATCTAATGGTTGCATGCTTTTTTCTGGAATGTCTGATGGTAAAATTAGTTATTCCTATTGGTGCATGTGTACATCACACCTTTGTTTTCCATCCAGCATGTATATGTGTGTATATATGAAATGCAATATCTCATGAGCAGCATACAGTATTTTTCTGGTGTACAGTAATATGCATCAAAAGAAATAATCCCATTTCTACAGTATTTCATTACAGGAAAACAGATCAAAGAGACTAAGTTTATTGCTAATTCACTCTGGAGGGGTACGTCTTCATGTCTTCAGGCTGGGCAATAACAGTGACAATTATGACAGGCCCTTTCAACATGCATCATCACCTGAAGTACTAAAAGAACTCCATTTACAAGCAACAACCTTATATGCACACATGAAGCAACACTGTGAGAGGTTGCAGTTATCATATCCAAAAGTGAAGCCATTCTCTTGTCAACAAAAAGAAACTCCTGATGATTCTGAAGATGAAAGTGGCTGAAGTATATTGAAATAGGCATCATGTAAGAATCTACAACATCCTGTTTTCTTCTCTGTTCCTTGAACTCATGTTTAGGTCATCATTATCTGATTATTAATGCTATTTCTCATGAAATGAAGAAAAGAAATGAATGTGTCATGACTGTCCTGATTCCTAATGTGTATCAGCTATTCTAGAAACATTATTTACACTTAGATTAATTGTTTATCTTACTTTAATTTATCTTACTTTAATAAATTATTTATCTTATTTTAATCTATCCACATCTTAGCTATTGTTCTGTTATTTGGTCTGCTGCCAGTCGTTGCCAACTGAACAGGTTAAATGTTTTACAAAAAAGAGCTATTAGGCATGTCACCTGTTCCAAACCACGTGATCACACAACTGATTTATTCAAGTCACTACACCTTTTGAAATTATCTGACGTAAAAGACGTGGGCATTGCTACTTTTGCTTACCGTTCTCTTAATGGCATCTTACCTGATCACTTTCTAAACTTCTTTACACACAACTTTTCAATCCATAATCACAATACCCGTCAATCTACATTCCTGCATCAAGACGCTATTCAGACTTCTTCCCAACAAAGTTCTTTCCGTAACCGTGCAATCAAGCTGTGGAATTCTCTTCCACAAACCGTTACTGACAGGCCTAGTACCAAACTTTTAGGAGAAACTTTTCCCGATATTTAATTGGAACCTCCTAAGTAGACCGACTTAATTGTGTTTCTTGTTCTTGTGCTGCACTGGATTGAATTCATGATATTGTATTCCTTATACGATTGTCCTCAATTCTGTTTTTCTGCTGTTACACAGGTGGGAAGGGAGGGAGGGAGGGGGTGGGCAAGACGGGGTGGGGTAGGTCTCTTCTTTTCGTTTTTTTTTCTCTGTATTAGTGGTTAGGTTTCTCGAGGGTTGGTCTGTTATTTTCTCTTTTTTATCTGTTGATTTTTGTTGTAATACTTTGTTCGTCGTTCGATTTGTATTGCCGGGGAGTTAATCCAAGCCCAACAGGGTTTTTCGTGTACTTCCCTTCACCCCATGCCTCTTTTATTCATCTTGTGTTTGAAATTTTCTGTTAATGCATGAAGTGATAAAACAAATAAACAAAACAAAACGAAACGAAACGAAACGAAAGATTATGCTACAAGTCTTTTGCATCAAATTGCACATATTTCAGAACCAAACCAGACATTCTGTAACTGTGTATGAGCTTTGCATTATCAAAGTTTACCCCCCATGGAAATAACAAAGTCAGCCACATTACAATACTTAAACAGGTATTCTGGTTTGCCCTTCCACCAAACACACTATAGTAACTGCCGCTTGTTAGCACCAATACCAATATCAAGCATACAGATATATTGTCAGCATAATCTTAATGATAGTATGTTTCTTGTATACTGTACAGTACACTGTGTATGTGTTTGCTGTATGATTACCAGAATGTCATCATTATTAAAATCCGAAAGACTTTCATGTTTTCTTTCCACCTTTTGTAATATCTATCATACCTTACTTGGTATTTTAAGATTTATTCATATTATGGATGCAGTTGACTTGGTCAGGACTCTTTCAATATTTTTCCATGACTTTTTGAGTATTCTGAATATTAACATGGTGATCATTTACATGTCTGTGTGCTTTTACTGTAGGTTTACCAGACCCTCATTTTCAGTAAATCCTACACATTTTTATTCCTTTACTTTGCCTCAATTAATATTAAACTACTGACAAGTATAGCAGTCGCACCGGTGTGTATCGAGTGTATTGTGTAAGCTATGATAGAATGTTATTAACATCTCAATACTTTTAAACAAATGGAAATGAAAAGCACATTTTGAAGTTTCGAAAGGGTTCATCATTCAAAATGTTGAAAGATGACCACAATTTTCATCAAAATCTATCAAATATCGTCCATTCTACAAAAACATATTTGTGTTTTACAATTGCACCATGAATATTAAACATAGCTAAGCCAAACATGCAAATCTGTGACATGTAAGGAGGGATTCGTATGATATACCTTATGATATCCTTTGTTTTAATACAGAACAGTATTTCAAGGACAATTGGTACTTTCAAGCCAAAAGGGTCTGATTGTAAAAAAGTATGTAATTGTCTCCTAATCAATTTACTGTTGACGTATGTCTATCACATACAGTGTGTGAGCCAGATGATGTGCAGTGACTAATCGAGTGGCAATACATGTAGGCCTAATAGAAGAAATAGTAATCACGCTATGCGACACTGCGTCAACTTTCAAAACTTTAAAAAGCCATATCTCAATAACTGTAACAGATAAAAACACAACATCAAGGGACTGGCATCCAAGGTTTTACTCTACAACATCTGGATGAAGCCAGCTCTTTTTTAAATACATGTCGCTTGGTCTTTACCATGTGTAGTCATTTTTGTCCAGACACCAATACTGCAGTCTCATGGAATACTATGTGCAATTGCATCAGGTTTTGATTTAAATTGTTCTGCAAAGTTGGAATTAATGTAGACCAACTGTTGTTCATGTTTACATCTATCCACTGTCTTATTTGCTCTTATTGTACGCTCTGTTCATTCATGTGGGCTTCGTTCATGTGCTTTGGTAAGTGTCATTGTCGAGAACTGTATTACCTCATGCTAATCACAAGGAATCTTATGATTCTGTCTGTATAGGTTCTATGAATTTCTTAGCAACATGTCTTTGAAATCACTATTATCAATACAATTTTGTAACCCTTCTCCAATACTGAATTGTGAGTAAATTACTTTAATTACATTGCTGATTTTTGTTGTTCTCAGTTTCCTACACTACATTGTTCAAAATTAAACTTTGTGTTAAAGATAAAGACCCACCCCTTTGAGTAACAGTGATTATCTCATTTTGTCCTTACTTGTAACAGTTCTAGCTGCTGCTTATTATGTTTCTCTCTTTGAGATGAAAAAAAAAAAAATGACCTTAAGGGTACAGTACGCAAAACTGTTTACCCAAAGCTCTCATCTGTGATCGATCAAAAAATATGAACTTAATTCAACAGGAAATTTGTGTGGAAGCTGAAGACATAATTTACTTTCAACGAGAAAAAAAAAGAGATAACAACCCTGGATAACCCTATTTGGATCAATACAGAAATAGGAATTCAAAACCATTGTTGACAAGTTTTACAAATGGCTGCTTCAGGGCATGTTATTAGTTATTTCACAAATGCATTTGCCACAGAACAGATGGGTTTGAAGTTGCAATCATTGGCTTTAATTCTTACTTCATTTTTTGATTTGTTTCGTTTTATGTGATTGTCAAAATTTTCCACTTGGGCATGCATGCTTGGTAGCGACATTTTGTCTACTTTCTCACCTGCAAAGAGATAGGTATGCCTTGGAAGAGTCTGCTCCTGGGGTATGAGAAGGAGTCTGTTGTGCATATTGACCCATAGCAACAGGGACTTGAAATCAGGGAGGCACCACTCTCCAAACACTTGTCAATGACGATATCCGTCGCAATACCGCATGCATGTAAGGAAACCTAGTAAGATATGTGGAAAGGGAAAGAATATAGAGACAGGTGAAAATTCCAAAATGGTAATCATGCCAAAAGATGACAAACAGTAGAGCAATATCACTGCCTTGTCAAATTGATAGGACTTCTAATAAAACGTCCCACAGAAGTGTTCAGTCTAAAAAATGTGACACACTGTCATGCCCTTGTACTGCAGTGTTGTCTTCTATAGACTCAAAAAGCATAACACATGGAGAAGTTTGGAAGGTTACTTGATCATATGCATTAGTTCAGTCAAACACAAGATACTATATAACATAAATGAATAGATAGTTTTACAGATACATTGCTAGAGCAAAACAAAAAGAACAGTATGTCCACAAGTAACCCAGGTACCTGGTTAAACCCATGGCATTTTACCGCCAGGACCCAAAATTACCACCCAATTCCTTCTTATTAAAGTGGAAAAACGATACAGCTGCTGTGTGAACACACTGGGTCAGATCGCCAAATTTCACCCACAGTACCAAGCACAGCTGATAGCTGAAAATGAAATTTTCTTTTTTTTTTCTAGGAAAATTGTTGGTCCTATTTTTTGAGAAGATTTAGGTGAGCACATTTGGTGTACAGTACTACAGTACTGTGGTATAAAGATCCCTCCACACAAACCTGATTTACAGTACTGTGGAAACAGTAGTGTTAACGATAAAGGAGCCATGTTGCTCAGGTACCCGGGTACCCGAAGATCAGGAAAAACAATTACCCCATTCTGAGTTATGGGAATCTATGAAACACTACAAAAAAGAAGCAACAAAGAAAAGGGTACGTTGATAAAGCAACGTGACACAAAGTGCAATGTGACACAAAGTGCAACATGACACAAAGTGCAACATGACACAAAGTGCAACATGACACAGAGTGCAACATGACACAAAGTGCACTATCAAACTGATTGTTATTTTACCTGGTAAATTATGGTGATTTGAGAAAAGGTAATGTTTTCATAGAATTTTTTTTTATTTTTTTGTTAGAAGTTTCTTGGAAACTATACAGAGATCACAAGGACAGATAATCCATGATTTGAAGCATCATATGAGAAGTCTGAGAATAGTAATCAATCTTTAATAGAAAATCAAAAGTTTAATAAGGATTTGACGCTGAGCAGGGTTTAAATACAGCTTCTTTACAAATATGAAAAGGGTGGCAAAGCAAACAGAAACTGTACACGAGGGATTCACTTATGGAACATTAGAATTAGTGTTTGCACCTTGTATCAGGGCACCCGACCAATGATGTCTGGACCCAGTTCTGAACTTGCTACCAGGATCTAACTTTACATTGATGTATATTGTTTGTCTCACAAAAAATTAAAATGGTTGGTTTTTCCTCTCAGGTTTTTTCTTTTTTGTTTTTAGGTTCCAGTGAAACTAAAAAACACAAAGAAACTCTTCTGAGGTTGACTCTGTGTGTTATTGTCACCTCATATGAAGTGATTAGTTAATAAATTATACACATACAGGTATAATATTTCACATAATAATTACAGTGATTAATTAGGAAATTGATAATTATATACATTAATTAATATTTATACACATGAAACAATTATGACAATCAATCATTGCATCATTCATCCAACATAATGCAAAGTAAGAACACTCCACTGCCATGCCTGACTAGATTCATGGTCTCATTAACATGCAAAACAAAATGTCATACTGTGACTTCACGATGAACTTGGACATAACGGAAGTTATCTTTTCAGGTGGCATCCAAGTACCAGACTGGCTGTGGAATGTGAGTGCATCATCCAAATCTGAATTTTTGGGGGGTCTTGGTAGACACACCAAAGAATATTACGTTACCAAATAACAGGGTCAACAAATCAAATAGGCTCTGGGCTTGTGGAGATCAGATGCCACCAATGCATGACAATGCCATATGGTATGCTTTCAGGCTTAACAAGAATAGTTTGGGTTTATGCTAGGCTAAAAAAAGGTGGGATTGAAAAGTATCCAAGCAGTCCAGATTGAACAATAGCACTACTGTCATGAAACAATTAGACTCATTTTTGGAAAGGAGAGGTCATCCTGCATACCCTTCAATCTTGAAACTGAGGATTTTGGATTTGGGATAGTACAGAAGGATGAAAAATGATACATTGCTTGCAGTATCTCACATGAAACTATTGTATTGTACATGCACATATTTTTGGTGTTCAGTAGGAAACATATGACCAAAAAGTTCAACAGTACTTTCTATAATTAAACATTCCATTTACAGTACTAGGCATATCATAATTGGGACTGATCAATCAGAGCAACTGTTGATATTTACAATAACTCTAATATGACATCAAAAAATAATTTCACAGGTTTGCTGTAGTGTGCATCTTTTACCCGGAAAAACAAAGAACTGCTATCCATTTTTTTACTGTATTGCATTATGTAAACTACTTAGCTTTCTTTTGATCAATGACAAGAGTTGTTGAATCTAGAGGGTAACATCACAAAAGTGTATGAACAAAGGGTTCTTTCGAACCTGACAGTTCTGCAGTGTGAATTACGTAAACTTCCCATACCCAAATATATACGCCTACAGAGCCTAACCACATTATGAGATGTGTGGTATGATGGGATGTGTTAAAATTAAAGGTTGTGTAACATAAGAATGACACTGAAGAATATTGGCTGTATTAAAAAAGTGTTGTAAACAGCCACATATTCTTCAACATCCATCTAATATTGATAGTTTTACAGATAAATTACAATGTTATAGCTACATCATGAATAAACACAACAGACACATTTTCGTCAAATTTTAACAGCCATATTTCAAAAATGGAAAACAGACAGAAATACAAGTTCAGGATTTTCGTTCAGGGTTTCACTGCAACTTTTGAATAAAGGCAACTCTTTTCCAGATGCATGTCACACGACCTTTCAGGAGGATGTATATATATATACTATGAAGAGAAAAGAAAAGACATGGCCACAGGCTCCAATCACACATGTACAGTATGGTTACTTAGCATTTATGAACTGCCCTTCAAGGTCTTAATTAAGAATGTAACACAACTGTTTTAAGCTAATATTTAGAACAATATCAGACCCAGGTAATATTCAGCGACAATATTACAAATTTGTACTGAGGCATTTGAATTTCATGAATTTTTCATTTAAAAGTACAAAAAAAAAACAGAATAAAACTTTATAAGATTTTACCAGACAAATTTGAACAAAACTGATGAACACAGTTGCGGAGCTAGAAGTTTCAGCCAGAGGAGGTGGAAATGGCTTTTAGGGGCACTGCACGAGGGGGGGGGGGGTGGAACTGGTGAGTGCTGGTATTTTCTCCTCCAACTCTGCAGGTATTGTATTGTACATGCAAGCAGATTAGTCAAACAGAGATAGACGATCTGAACTTATTCAGTGAAAACAAACATGTAAAAGGGCAATTTTATTGGTTATCACAAATGATCAATAAGTTAAACAGTTTGAGGGAAAATGGTGTCAAATGACCAGCTGTCGAAGCCCTCTCTATACAAGAGAGAACTATCTAAGCGGAATGCCACCATTGGATAGCGCATAGCATTCAAGAAAATTTTGGCTTTTCAAACTCTGACCATCCCTATTGCAACAATGCAAGTCATACATTTATGTAGTAATGCTCTGAATTATTCATGTGACAGCTGTACTAGTGATGGGTTTTGTATCCTCTGCTTGGCTGATGTTGTCAAGTGACCATGGCACTCAAAAATCTAATCTTGTGCACTTGAGGGTTCAACAAGTACATGTAAGAATATCTCACTCATGATATAATCTTTGTGCCACCAAGAAGGAACTCTCTCGCCATAAATTTTTCTTCATGCAGACTACATAGTTGTATCTGTTGCTATACTTTTCTTGCCATCGTGTTGTAAAAACTATATCTGTCTCTTTTTATGATTATCTCTCACGCAATTTGACAAATTAAAGCGTGAGTCAAAACCCATAAATGAAACTTTGACCATCAAACTATTAAAATCCCCTCTCTATTTCAATCATCTCCGATGTCTCAGAGTTGTCAGTAAGCTGTTACAGCCATACTCTATTTCATCATCATGGCAATAGATTCTCCATGTCGCTTGTGAAATTGAAACAAAAAAGCCTTACCTAAACAACCCTTAATATTTTGCAATACCATAGAAAATGAAGTGTCAGGTAGTGTATATTGGTCGGTAGTCTCCACAGCACTAGCTTCAGTAACTCAGTTACTGTAATAAGACAAGACTTCCAAATCCCAAATAAACTGTGTGTGAGTTTTTTTGTTCAGCACTGTAATGATATAAAGGAATTGTGTACCAACAAGTTTATTTAGTGAAGAAGCAAAGCCTGCACATACACACAGGATAAACACAAAAAGTACAGTAGAAAGAAACTTTATTTTCCTGCAAAAAATCTCCAGCCTGACAAACAACACTGAAGTGGCATCTCATGAATAATTGATGTACGGAAAGGCAAAAATGAACCCCGATGCTTCATCAAATGCATGACAAATTTATATTACTTAATAATTTAAGCATTACGTGTTAACATCATGAATTGCCATACTTTATATATTGGTTCATTCTCATTGACAGTTCAGTTTTGATGGGTTCAAAATGTGATATAGTCTTACTTTTGTAATACTATAAGTTCCAGAGAGATGAGGCAGTATTGTTTGGCTATGTATATATCTCTGTCACAAGTTCTTATCAAAGTAAATGGAAAGGTTAATCGACTCTGGGCCGTTTATTTGCTGCAGGATAATGCACAATAAATGGTTACTGCAAGCAATGCATGTGATGCATTCAGCGATAGCATTATCCCCGAGAGTGCATTATTCTACAGTTAATACACAGGTCCAAAGTTGATTAACCTTGTTCATTCATACAAACAAGATTTTGATATAAATAGGGATGAAAAAGAAAGGAATTGGTTCTTGAATAGCTGCATTTTGACTTGGAAAAAAAAAAAAACTGAAAAGAGATAAGCAAATTTAAAACATGTCAACAATATTTGTACACGAACACAAAGTAACACTTAACAAAAAAGAATAAGAATAACAATTGACATACAGTAGCAACAATACATGCTTTAGTTTGCACTTATCTAGTGTACAAATGTATGCATACTGAAGTTCAGTGTACGTGTATTCACTGTGAAGTGTGTACAGTACTGCAGTGCAGTGCTACAGTACAGGGACTTGCTGTGTGGAATTTGCTGCTATGACTTTGATAGGCCCTCGAACAATTTTGGTTAAAGATAGTTACAGATTTATTGAATATACATTTCGAGAAGGGTTGGACATATTTGATGTACAGTAACACTCTCAGACCTCTCTCTGTTGAATTTTTTCACCATATCATTAGGGCCTAAGGCCTATCAATAGGCCTCAATATATTATTTTTGCTTTGGATTTCTCTGTCCTTAGGAATATTAATCTGGCAGTTGTGTGGAGATGGGGTGCGAATCATTGCGATGGTGATGGAAATTTAAGATTACAGCCAAAAGTATTATCACTGACATCATCACTTTGTTGTTGTTACGTAGATTTACGAACATTTACATTTTACTTTTCAGCAGGCTTAGGACTTAGGTCTAGGTAACAATCAATAGGTCTACTAACTTCAAATTGAATCTTATTTCACTAATGTGACTAGTAATAGCATTAACCATTGTTTTGTGTAAGATATAGCAGTCTGAAAAAACACTCTCGATCTATGGTTTTATTGTATCCATCCACCGGTGATTGACCATGGTTTATCCTCTGGGTTCATCAGCGGATAACCCACGCTTACCTGACTGGAATGGGCCAATAGGAGTTCAGGATTCTTCCCAAGTATGCATGAACATTGTTTATTTACACTCACTACAGCATTTTGGTCGTATGCCTTTGTAAAGAGCATTTACTACATAATACTGTTGAGGAGGGGGGTTTTTCTAACTACTTATATGGTTAAACCAAAGGCTAATGCATGCTGAGATACATAAGACAACTTTAATTTCATCCAGACAATGCAACTCACCTCTTGCAGTAACTCCACAGGTAAATATTTGGGATACTCCTGAGCTAGGATCCGGCTGGGATGGTTTTGCCGAACCCAAATTTTGCTACGTTCTGCTTCCAGAAGATCCATCTAAAAGAATCGTTATACTTGCTACAACAGAGTTTGATTTAAAGGCAGGAACTCACTAACTCAGACATGTAGCATCAATTCTCACAACCACCTACTTCAAGTCTATACTTCATCTGAAACTCCACATGGGTAACCAAAACAATGAGTCCCTGTGTATGCTGTGCATTATGAATAACTCTTGCGATATGAGCAACTCTGTTGCTTTCAAAGTTGCTGTCAATCAACGAGCAGAACCAATTGAAAAGTTTGCTTACCACCAGCCAAAAATGCAGCCTAGGATGATGAGTGACTACCTTTATATCAAATAAAAAAGATCTGAGAGCTATCTTTCCAGTTCCTTTCATTGACTAACAGTTAATGCTAGTAAACGTGTCAACATCATGTAGCCCTATATCCTAATAGTAGTAAAGCAATAAATGCTGTATCAAAAACAACATCATACTGAAGGATTGCAAACAGTTGATATCTGCTCTCCTTTAAAGCATTGAACTTTTCTTACCTGCACACTGTTTTTCCTATGAATTAAGTTTCATTCAAAACAATGATATAATTCAAGAGGGATGGTTAAAACACCAGGGACATGAATTTCTTTTTGACTAGCGGGGAGATGTGGAAATGGTGTGTACACAGAAGCCTTAAAACTAAGCAAAGTTTGACGTCTGTAATGGGTGAGGTCCAAGGGTCCGCCTTAGGACCCCTGGTGGTGTCTAGGAAAAGCACTGAGTGGGGGATAGGGGAAGAGTCTGAGGAAGGTTCTAGGTTTTAAGGCTCAAAAACTAGAGGAGAACTTATTTGTACAGGGTTTGCAAGGAGGAACCGGAAAGCTTTCAAGTTGGGATAGAGATCCCACCCTCTTCAAATTCCAGAAATCACCTTTCCAAGGCTGAGTAAGTAAGTTGCAGGAAATGGTTTTCAGTGCACTTTGAAAAATTGTAGTTGTACGCTGTTGCTAGCATGCATTTTCATGTTTCTAGCCCTTTGGCATCATATCATTATAATACTATTATAATATCATCAACTGTAAATGTGAATTGGCTTATTATTAAAACTTGTTCGAGTGGTGAAGGCAAGGGGTGGTGGGACTGAATATCATAGGAGGTTCATGCATTTTTGTTGTAAGGAAAGGAATCATGGGTTTGGAAAAGCCCCCTTGAACATTCTCTGAGACAAACACAGTAAAAGGGAAATAGGGCGTTTAGAATACACCAACATGACGTACTAAAGAATTAGCTTTAGTCATTGTTAAACCATTCAGTATCATCGATAAAAGTCTACCAAAGCTTCTTCTCCCCAAAACATTATGCATGTGATGAGTAACGGAAGATGCATCATTTGAATTTTGAAAAGTTTGGGTGAACAAATTAGTGTTGAGCAACAAATAACTCAGTTTCTATCTGTGGGAAACTTATTTCTTGAACAAAAAGACTACTGTCCTTCCTTATTTTGAATAATCTATCATTCTGCATCCACAAACATTGGTTTTAAAAATATGGATGTTTTCTGTAAAGCAAATGCCCTATTTCCCTTTAATGTTGATGTGGCAAAAAGGGGCTGAGGAAGAAATGTGATACCACCCCCCCCCCCCTCCCTCCTGACTGGATCCATGCTTATATGCTGTAATATTACCCTCAGCACCTCCATCAACTTGGAATCACTTATAAATACCAGCGATCGAAAAAGCATGCATAGAGGTTAAGTGGATATTTATGAGTTTCTCTTAAAAATGGCGCCACATTGATCATTGCAGACATACTGTAACTTATACTCAGTTGTAGGAATCACTGCTTAACGTGAAGGCCCACTGTACTGGGTCGACCTGTCTAGTCTCTGCAAAATTACATTAGGTCTAATATTCAATATGTTTACTTATATGAGGCTATATTTTGGTCACAAAATAATTGTGTAAGGCTCCACAGGTCTGTACAGTAGCAGAGGGGCTAAGACTTCCTGCCATAAGTTTCAGTGAGTTTTGTTAAAGCAATTACTGTAAGTATGCTGTAAGTATGCTATGAAGTAAGCTATATGAGCAACGTAGGTACTTGTTGCTCATGTCAACAAGCAGGCACGCACTGCTCGTGCTTACCTTTTTAATTTGAGCATGGTTGATCATGATTCACTATCAGACCAGCCCAATTAACATAATGAAGGAACCGCAGGGTATTTTCAATCACAAATTTCATGACATTTCTTTCAAATGTCAAAACTTTGACAGCTATGTTAGAAATTGGTAACATCATCACTTTCACTAATTTAATGTCCCCAAATCAATGCAATTACTGAGTATTAAACATTTCTTGAATAAGATATATAAAGTGGAAAAGATATATCCTGAACACAGTGAAAATCCCAGTCTGAGTAAGAGACCTAAGAATGCTTGAACGCAATCTACCAAAATTGCCAAAGTATGTATTTTCACTCCAAATGTTTGGTCATCATTATAAAGAAAATATAAAAGGGGCATGGAAAATTGTAAACCACATTATGAAATGGAGACAATTCGCAAAACGAGTAAGATGCCTGATTACCTCCTGAAGGAAAACGTTCAAGTACCAGCTAATTCCTGTGAAAAATTCTTCACAAATACGGACAAAAACTCCACAGCTCTATTGGTTTGGGTATTTGGTAACACCCGACTTACCTGTCTCCCACACTACTATCGCACTGGCCTCGCCCCAGTGCTAGAACCGGCAGAAAAATCGCACCGAGCGCCCTCTGTGGCCTGGCCTCTCGAACTCGACCCCAATCAGCAATCGTCCTCTTTGGTTCCCTGCCGACTGAGGGAGAGTCCGAGAGGAAGAACAAGACTGACCAGGTAGGTGGCCCTCACCCCACCCGGTCACCAATGACCACGTGGGGGAAGGGCCAACGAGCCGGGCAGTCCCCACAGAGGGCGTGACTGCTGCTGCAGAGAAAAAGGGATTAGCATGTATGTGGTTAAAGTAATATTCAAATGACTATTAAATTATACACAAACATACAACCCTACTTCCATGCGCAAAACTAACTAGTATTACTGTTACCCTAAAAGGAACAAAAATGGAGCAAGATCTCACCATCTCAAGAGGGGGCCTCTTGGTTGAGTTGGCCTGGATCCCCCTCGTTTCCTGCATTTCAAGGCTGATGTCCAAAGGAGTAGAAGGATCCTGAGGTGTATCGAAACGTCGAGCGTCCCCCTTTGTTAGGAAAGTGCGACGGAGAGGAGAGAGGCAGGCTTCTTTTATAGCCCCCTGATTAGCATGCGCGACTGGTCAACCTCCCCCAAACCAATAGAGTTTTGGAGTATTCACTACACCCCCTTCCTTACCTGTCTCCCACACTACTATCGCACAGAATAGCACCGTCACTGCAGTGGGAGGAATGATGCCCGGGACCTGGGCACCATCCCATCCAGCACAGCACGGCCAAAAGTTGCGTCTGCCGCCAATGTGTCTGACAGATAACGGGATACGAAGGTGGAGGGGGTTTTCCAAGCTCCAGCCTTCAGAATATCTGACACATTTGTGCCTGCCAAAAGAGCCCGAGAGGTGGCCAGTCCGCGGATATCATGAGCACGGGGGTGTGAGAGTGCATGTGGTGACACAAAATCAACTAACCACCTTGAAATTGTTGTCTTAGATGCTGGGGTGTGTGGACGTCTAGGAAGAATGAATAGTCTTTCTGACTGTCGAAGATTCTCAGTTCTGTGCAAATACCACTTGAGCGCTCGCACTGGACACCAAACCTTATCCTCTGTGATGGAGGATCCCGAGGACATTGTGGGTATAAAAAGATCCCCTAGCACAAAGTCCAGAGTCTGATTCTTTGGAAGGAAATCTAAATCGGGCACCAGCCGTACACCATATGGTTCAAAGCGAATATGACCTGGTTTGGTTGTAAGCGCTTGAATACAACTCCTTCGTCGGGACGTAACTGCTGCGACAAGGAATAAAGTCTTAACAGTGAGATGTTCCAGAGAAGCCCTATGTAAGGGCTCGTAAGGGGCATCTGCTGGTCCCCTTAGTACTGCATTCATGGACCACGATGGTCCCAAAACCTGCCAAATAGGTCCCTGGATGGACATCCCTTTAATGAGTTGGGCTAGAGCTGCATTGTCCCCAACCGAGGAACCATCTTCAAAGCCCTGGTGAACTTCCGATATAGCAGAACGGTAGTTCCGAATTGTGTTAACCTGAAGTCCCTCATCGAAGAGGGTGGTAAGAAAATCGGCTACAACTGGTAAAGGGGAAGAACTGGGATTGACATTTTTGTCGATGCACCAGGTCTTGAATTTGGCCAATCTCGAATCATAAGTCGCCACTGTTGAGGTACGCCTGCTACCGGAGGCCAACTGTGCCGCCCGGAGAGAAAGGCCTTTCTGTCTGAGTCCAAGCCTGATATTTTCCACTCAACCAGATGCAGGGACTTGGGATCCTGATGATGCAGAGGTCCCTGCATGAGTAGATCCCTCCCCACTGGGAGTCGTCTGGGTAGGTCTATGAGAAGGTCTGATAATGTCCTGAACCATGGTTGTCTGGGCCAGAACGGGGCTATCAAAAGAAGTTTGCAATTGCCCGTTGACTTTGGAAATGACCCTGGGAATGAGACTCAGAGGGGGGAACGCATAAGCATCCAGACCTTGCCAGCTGATGGATAGGGCATCTGTTGCCCATGCTCCGTCCTCCTGAAACCTCGAGCAATACGTCGGTAGTTTGGCGTTCTTGGCCGAGGCAAAGAGGTCTATGTTGGGGCGCTCGCAGTGATTGAAGAGAGCTTGCACACACGATTCCTTCAGCTCCCACTCCGTCATCGCCAGCCTCCCTCGGGAGAGAGTGTCGGCTACCAGGTTGGTCACTCCTCGTATGTGGGTCGCCCGAAGGGCAATTTGAGGTCGTCGCACCATGTCAGAACCTGCCATGCTAAGGCATTTAGGGTCCGTGAGTGGGTCCCCCCTTCCCGATTGACATAGGCTACTACTGTTGTGTTGTCGGTCTTTACCAAAACTGTCTTTCCCCGCAAGTCTAAGAGAAGGCCTTCAGGAATTCCCAGACTGCATACAGTTCTAGCACGTTGACGTGCAACCCCCGAAAGTGTGGCGGCCAAACCCCCGAAACCTGACGGGTCCCCAATGTGCCCCCCCAACCCATAAGGGAGGCGTCGGTTGACACGGTCTCCTCCACTGGTGGTAAAATGAAGGGGATGCCCCTCATCGTATTGCTGCGATCTAGCCACCAGGTCAGGTGGCTCCGAATGTGAGCGGGCACCGGCACTAGGACATCCAGACTGTCCTCCGATGGGTTGAAGTGCTGGAGTAAGTGTAGTTGGAGGGGTCTCATTCTGAGGCGACAACGGGGGACAAGGTCTATGAGGCTGGCTTGCATGCCGAGAACCTTCAGCCAAGTTGCAGCTGTTGCCGAGGTCAGAAGCAAGAGGCTGGAGATTTCTAATTCGAGGCTGGTCAGGCGCTCCATGGTCGGAAAAGCCTCTTGAGTTATCAGGTCTAAGGATGCCCCTAGAAAGGTTATTTTCTGTGCAGGGGTAAGACTGGACTTTTCCCAGTTGATCAGCCAACCTAAGCGGGTGAGTATATTGATGACAAAATTTAGGTCTGCTATACACTGCTCTTTTGTGGGGGAAACTATTAACCAATCGTCTAAGTAGGCCCACAATAGAACCCCCTCCCATCTCAGAAATGATACTACGGCTCTTGAGACTCTCGTAAAGACCCGTGGCGCTGTCGCCAGACCGAAAGGGAGTGCAGTAAACACGTACTCCTTCCCTTCGTACTTGAACACTAGAAATCGCCTGTGATCTTTCGCAACGGGGATATGCAGATATGCGTCTCGCAAGTCCACGGACAACTGTCAACCAGTGTCTGAGGTAGAGAAGCCCCGAGGGGCTCGGTGCGATTTTTCTGCCGGTTCTAGCATTTGGGCGAGGCCAGTGAGATAGTATAGTGTGGGAGACAGGTAAGGAAGGGGGTGTAGTGAATACTTAGCATCTAAGATTATTGATACTGATGTCGATTTTAAAAGTATCCCAACAAGATCTTTTTTTGGGGGGCTTTTCCTGACTAGTGTACTTCAGATTATTACAATACTTATCGCTTTGGATAGTAGCGATGCAGCAGCTGGCTTTGATGATATCAAGGGTAATGTCATCGAGAAATGTACCGACAGTGTTGCTGAACCTCTTGCACATATTTTTTAATCTCTCACTTGTAGGTCATGCACTGTACAACAAAACCTAAAAATTGTCAAAGTTAGTCCACTTTATGAGTCAGGGGATGTCGCAAAAAATCCTTGAGAAGTAACAATTTAATTTAATTGTAATATGATATTACCAACCAGAAAGCCAAAAGGCTTTGTGATTCCTTGCTACATGGTTATATTATAACAAGCATGAATTATCCACATGACAAGTATGAGATCAACTGCAGTTGCTGTTCTTGAAACACCACATTAACAAGCCTTTAACCCAAATAACCTTTATTTTGGCGACCTCAAATGACATTTGACATCCACTAAAAGCAATAGGGATCACCTACCCAGTATGGGAACCCACACTTCAAGTATGACATCAATCAACATTGCCCTTCTGGAGATACTATGCTGGCAAGATTTCACCTCTGGTGACCCCAAACAACATTTCACCTTCATAATAAACATCAGGAGTCATCTACTAAATATGACCAACCCACACACCACGAATGACATCAATCACAACTAGAAATTCGAATTTGCATGGCAAATTCGACGTAGCCACGATCGGCCAGAGACAGGCTTGAAATAAAAACTGAAGTTGGGTAAATCGCTCTAATGATGCTTGCCGATAATTCTTAGTATAATCCAGGAACAAGCTATAATCAGCCTATCCACTTCAGGTAGAGATGTCAAACATCGTAGAGGACATTGATAACTTCCAAAAGCATTCAAGTGATAAATTATGTGAACGAAATCATTTTTGTTACCCCACGTCCAATGTGTTGTGAGAAAAAAAAATTGCCCGGTTTTGATTTTGTGGTGATTTTGAAAGTCCTAAACCGCTCAGGATATTGCCATATGCTTCATTGTTATGATTGTTATATGACTTAAAGGCTGTAATGCATCACCCCAGACAGTTGCAATTCTCCCAACCACCTACCTCTAGTCCCTCCCTCAGCCTGTCTTAAATTCCACCACATGGGTAATCAAAACAATGGATCCCTGTGTACGCTGTGTAATACGAGCTGCTCTGCATCTTTCGAATTTGCTGTCAATCTAAGAGTACTGTAACTTAGAACCAGTTGAGAATTTTCCTTTCAGGGAAGTAAAAATATAGCTTAGGGTGATGCAATACAGCCTTTAAGGTCAAGCTTGTTTGTGCGGTATCAATACGCACTTGACCTACTTATGACTATTAACGACCTTTCGCCATGATTATAACCGCAAACCAATCAAATTAAAAGTCACATGAACAGTCAAACTTTACAATCAGATGTTCAAGACCAAGCCTCTAATTGACAAAAGACAAAATAACGTGCATAAAAATGTTATTACTAAGTGATTCTCATATAAATTTAGACCTTTATAACCAAAATTGAGTTTTTTAACTAGCATCTGTGGGTAACAGAAACTATTCTTACATAACTTTTTCAAGCACACTACCGGTATGTAAGCGTAAGCATAAGGGGGAAAAAAATGGTCCATTCCAGCAAGACAGGCAAGAGTGCAATAAAACTTTATGACATAACCCACTTTTGTCTACTGACTTGGACCCTAGAATTTTTTGGGTGTACTAGGTTAAGCCTAGCAGTTGACCAGGTAACATCATTCTTGTCATATGATTTTCAAGGTCGCCGTATGTTTAGGCGTCTTACAGAAAAAGTTTGAAAAGGGAAGTGGTGGCCGGATGGTTGACCTCCTTCTCCCTAACCATACGCAGACACGATCTCACTCTGCACTTATATATATGGTATATGAGACTTTTTATTTTCCCAGTTTGAATGATCATTGAAAATTCATGAAAATTTCAGAGCGAAAAATTGTGAGCCTACTGACGGTATTCAGCTATACTAATCGCTTCAGTGCCTTACTCTTGGATGGACAGAACCATTTCACAAGTCCCTTTCTTTAAGATGATTGGGTACTTTACTTTTATATTTTACGTTTGAACTTGCTTTGATTTTTGCTGTTGATGGTTTGTCAACTTATACTTTCACTTTTCTTGTTATGTGTAAGTTTGTCTCTTTTTTGGCCCTAATCTGCGCTTAAATGTCTTCCTGCTCTACCACAGATTTCAATTTCCCTTGTAGATCTAGTGAAGTTGTCTTGTGTTATTTTCTTTGAAAGTTAGCCTAAGCCTACTTTGCATAGGCCGCCTACTCATGCATTGCATTTGCAAGAATGAAGTAGCATATAAATAGATACAGCAGATATTCCAGCACACATGTACAGGTTTAGGGAGAAATAGAAAATGAGGTATTTTTTTTTTAATTCTTCTCTCACTTTGTGGTTGATGTTCAGTAGGCTAATCAAACACAAACTCAGCTATAACGTCTAGGACTACCAGGATGCGTAGGATCTACCTCGCTTACGAATTAGGCCTAAGAATCAAACAAAAGCAGTTTATGCTAAGAAAAATTCACTGGAATACATCCAAAAATGTTTGAGATCTCAATAAACAGTGGTTTTGATAACCCTAGGTGAACTTTCAACGACATCTCCACGAAAAGTTACTCCGCGCGGCGATCGATAAAGCTATTTTACACTGATGTTTATACATGTACGTACATTCACAACACGTACTGTATTAACGTTGCGCTCTAGCACGAAATGCACAGTGTAAGTACGGAGAAACTTTTCGCAGTTTCTTTGGTCGCGAGCCTGGCCATATCAGGCTAGCTTTAGCAAGCTTAGGCAAATCTGCTATAATTGGATTGGGGTGGGGCTTAGTGCTCCAAATTGGATTTTTTACTACGAAAACAAGGGTACAACGCCTTGACTGATTTAAAATAAAGAAACATGTTTTTAAACGTTTGGAATAAAATCTATCGATTAGATATTGTATTAGGCTTTTAATTTTATATCTCAATGCCACCATAAACATACACCGATATTTAACACAAAAATAATAAAAATAGTAAATAATGTACCTTCTTCGGGACGATACCATATAAAAATCTTTGATATACAGTATAATGCGGACTAGACAGGGTTACAAATGACGCTAGTCAAAAGGACGTAATGTGTGCCCACGTGATCAATATAGTGAAAGTGACGTTGTTCTAGCCATATCTTATCTATATACAAGTTCTATCACTCCACACATGAATCCTTTTCAGGAAGCTACCAAACCTAGACTGCGAATGTAATTTATTTGTAATCTTTGTATAAAATTCATAAACAATCTTCCCCTGTGTGAAATTTCGAGAAGTTTCATAGAGCCAGAATCTTGATTTATGGCTTGATTGTTGAAACATAATACTTGTATTGGTGCTTTATTCCCTTCGCTCACGAACATTTACGGTTATTATGATGAATCGTGGGGGCGTGGCGACTGGAACTGTACTTGAGATTGTGTACTAATCCGCATGTCCGCCGACTGTGTGGTTAACGGATCTATTTTTTCGTGCAAGGGTACGAATCTTGTGTCAACCGGTGCGGATAACCCGAAGGACGATTCCAGAGACGTAGCCTGTGAGTCTACGTAGTTACCCCTCTGGAGATATTGCGTTTATAAGATTTTCACATTTTGACATCCGGCGACCTCAAATGACCTTTGACCTCCACCAAAAACAATAGGGATCATCTACTAAATATGACCAACCGACACACTACGTATGACATCAGTCACAGTTACCGTTCTTGAGATATTGTGTTTACAAGGTTCTCACATTTTGACCTCTGGTGACCTCAAATGACCTTCTACCTCCACCAAAAACAATAGGGATCATCATCTACTTAATTGAACAACTTACACACCAAGTATGACATCAGTCAAAATTACAGTTCTTGAGATATCAAGTTTACAAGATTTTCACATTTTGACCTCTGGTGACCTCAAATGATGTTTGACCTCAACCAAAAGCAACAGGGTTCTTCCACCTAACGTGGTGCACCTACATACTAAAAATAAGATCCGTCCCAGATTCCCATCTTGAGATATCGTGTTTACACGGTTTTTACAATTTGACCCCTGTTGACCCCAAATGACCTTTGACCCGCACCAAAAACGATAGAATTCTTCTACTCAATGTAGTACACGTACATACCAAATATGGGATCTGTCATAGTTACCATTCATGAGATATTGTGTTTACAAGTTTCTACAGTTTGACCTCTGGTGACCTCAAATGACCCTTGAATTCCACCACAAACAATAGGGATCATCCACTCAATATGAACAACCTATACACCAGGTATAACATCAGTCACACTTACCCTTCTGGAGATATTGCGTTTACAAGGTTTTCACATTTTGTGCTCCAGTGACCTCAAATGACCTTTGACTGCCACCAAAAACAATAGGGATCATCTACTCAATATGACCAACCCACAAATTAAGTATGACAACAGTCACAGTTACCCTTCTAGAGATACTGTGTTTACAAGATTTTTACAGTTTGACCTCCGGTGACCTCAAATGACCTTTGACCTCCACCAAAAACGATAGGGATCATCTACTCAATATGACCAAGCCACACACCTAGTATGAGATCAGTCATGGTTACCCTTCTTGAGATATCGTGTTTACAAGAAGTGTTACATACACACACACACACGACATCACCATCGCATAGATTCCTTGAACCTTCGGCAAGGAATCAAAAATCATATCATCAGGGGCAATCAATCCCAAATCATACAATGCATCTTGTGATTTCTAGATGTCATTGACTGAATAGCAGACACTTTTACTACAAACATTTTAGAATTCCTTTTTTTATCTGACATTATGTAAGGCATTTGACACTGCAGGCCAACCATGGTCATCTTTTACCCAAATTTAGTCATTACGGAATCAGGAGTACTGCTTTAAATTAGTTTAACACCTACTTGCAGTTTATAAGTTTTACACCTAGTGCATCTATCATGGATTCAGTTACATGTAAAGTTCAGCAACAGTCTGTTCTTGGACCCCTCATTAAGAAACAATCAAGCATCTCCTTCAATTATTTCTTTTATCTTATCTTCTGATGAAACAAGAATTTTTCGTACCTGTAGTTACAAAAATTAAATGAAGGTTCAGGTGTTGTCAATAAGAGACTAGGCAAGGCATCTGTTTGGTTTCATTCCAATCACCTGTCTTTCAACATTAAAAAAAACTGACATCAGTATTTTTCATTTTTTCCAAAAATATACCTATGACATAAAAACTTGACCTCAGCTAATCAGTAATGTTTGTAATACTAAATTCCTTGCCGTTGTAACTGATGGTCTCATATGAATTGGGGGCCATATATTTGTAAAGTACAAATTTAATTGCGCCAATTATTGAAGGTACGTGTAAGTTAAAATATTTTATCCCTGAACATATCTTACTCTCAACCAATAAAAATGTAATACTTCCTCATTTACATTTACTATGCGTCACCATTGACCACCTCTCGTTTTAATGTACCCTATCTACCTTTATTCCTTTGCAAACAAGGCTTTGAGAATAATTGGTATGAATGCATCGTATCATGATCACACTTTGTTTTCAACAATTTAGATCTAAGGACAATTTTTGACATCTATCATTATCCAAATTGGGATCAGTTGTTTGAAATTGAAGCAAAATTTGTCAACAACATAGTTCTCCTCTCTTTCACTCCAACTTCTAACATTCATCAGTGTCAAACCCCTACCCCCCCCCCAAAAAAAAATCCAATCTATGCTATCCACATACCTATTCTGGTTTCTCCAGTTCCATTGTACAACATACAGTAATGGTTACAAGATTCTGGAACAAACACTACAGGAACTGGTAACTTCAAAAACCCTTGCTCAGTTCTAAAGAAATAATGAATAAGTACTTTATCAAGAGCCGTTTTGTAATCACTTATTGCTCTTGCTTAAAGAAAGGGAGGGAACTGCATGTACTTGAGGAATGAGGCGGAGTGGTCAAAGGGCGGTTGTGTTTTCTTAATGTTGTTGTAAGTTTGCTTCATGTTCTTTGGTGCATCTGTGTTGTGTGTTCTTTCAAATCTTTCAATTATGCATCTCACCTTGTTAAAGTGGAAGGAAAATGTTTTGATTTCTAAATACATTGTAATGAATTGTATTGAAAAGAAACAAGTTAACACAAATATTGAGTCGTGTCTCAGCGAAAGAGATCTTCACTTAGTTTCCGGAGCCAGAAAGACACTGTGATCAACCAGTTTACTGAAGAATTAAAATATTGCAACTTTCATTCCACTGCAGAATGAATTTTTTACAGAAATATGCCTTTTCTGATCAACTTTACATTACAAAGAAATATACACTGCAAGTATTTATCACAAAAATGGTTCATCAGCTTCTCTTTCTTCCTTTTTCTCCTATTTTGAAGCATATACATGCAAAGGGTAGTATTTGTAACTCATCTGTGGGTACATGATCTTCTACTGAATCACTTGCCCAATGCAAATACCCTTCCTCATCCCTTACTGAGTCACTATCTGGCTCAATTTTCAAATCAAATAAATACTGCAAAGCTCTTTCAGCTGCATCTATTCCTTTTTTTATATAAAGAGGGAGTAATGAAATCGGAGAAAAAATACACCCACGTTGTCCTGCAACTGTCAGAGATACATTTTAAGCGGGCAGCATCTCCAAGAACACTTCTGGGTTCCACATACTTAGTCAGTGTCTCATTATGGAGACTCATCTATCCGTCCTAGGCATTAGTGAACAGACAAAATGCCAGACAAGTGCCAGACTGTGAACAATTGTTGAACGGTGTATTGTTGATAGTCTGAGCCTTCTGTGACATAGTATGGCGCATACAAGACTGATATGCACCTGTCATACAGCAGTGCGAAGTCTGGACATGACTGATATATATATGTTATACAAAGAGCTGGCTAAAGACCATTACTCACCCCAATATCAAATGACTTGTGAAAGTAATCAATGTTACTCTGAAAGAGGACTGCATTCGTGAGTTCAAGCTCCTTCACACGTCTCTGAGCTCTCCGTAGTGATTCTTGGTTCAGTTCAATCATGATGATATTGCACTGAGGTAGCAGATAGGCCAGGGCAATACCAACGTGACCCTGGGATGAAGAGAGCAGATGAAAGTAAATAACGAGGTAGCAGGCCGACTAGGATTATACCAACACGACCATGGGAAAGCAAGGAGGTACAGTAGCAGATAGACCTGGACTTTGCACATGTGATCGTGAAAAAATGCATGCAAAGAAAGCATAGCAATGAGGTAGCAGGTAGGGCAGGGTGCAATAACAACATGACCTGGGATGAAGGTGGCACAAAAAAAAGTGGCGATGGGGTACCATTGAGGTAGGGATTGAACATGACCCTTTGATGAGGTATGCAAAAGAGAAGATATCTACGAGGTACTGGATATACCAGGACAAGTAGACAGATATTACTGGGGGTAAGTTAACAGAAGAAAGGATACAGTAGTGAGGTATCAGATAGGCCAGGACCATACCACCATGTTCCTGGGAGTCTTGACTGCATACAGTTCAACCTGATTCAGCAGTTTTTCTACACAATGTGGTATTGCCCACATAAAAATATGAGAAACTTTCAAAGTTGCTCAGAATGTTGGCCCATGTTGACCTCAAATGACCTTCACACCCACCCACAACAAAACCTTGGAAAAATCGCTTTGCAACTGGTTGGTAACAATAATTTATCAAGATACATTAGCACCCTTCTATATACCCACTGTTCCCAAATACAATCACAATTGAAAAGGTTGCATTAACTGATAAATGTAACCTTGTAAACTTTCGATAAATGTGTCAGTCTACTTGGGATTTCATTGATATCATGCAGTAAAGTATACCAACAGAAAACTCACAAGCTGTGCCAGTTACACTTCTGAAATTTTCCATCAACTGGTATACATGGGAAAGAGGTAACCTCATCACTTAGTCCACTATAAAGTTCTCCCCTTGCCTGGACTGTATTTTGTGGTTATCAGAGCATTCAATAATCAATACAGATGCATCTTAAAGTTGGATTAAAAGTCAAAGAGAAAAAAAATGAGCAAACTGTAACTTACACCTCCACTACAGAAATCAACGATCGTATCCCCATCTTTGGAAATTGCCATGACTGCAGTAACCAAATTTTCAATCTGCTGTTGCTTTTTCAAAAGTCGTTCCGGAGGTACTTCACCTGTTAGAAATGAGAGCAGTTGGGATGTAAATTTTATGCTCATTTATGATTGACAACACGTATGGCAGACAACCATCAAGTTCAGACTTATGTGCAGCCATGTCATAGAGCAGAATGCCAAGAGGTGGCATGACTGGGGAGGTCAGGAGGCATGATCCCTCCATCCCGCAGCAGTGTTTTGGGGTATCACAAGAGAGAAATTGACAAGTATGGCAAATGGACGATGGCATCCCCTGACAGAAAAAAATAATGATGAATTCATTATCTCACTGGTAGCTGGCATGTACAGTATGAAGCAATGATGGGAGCCACTTGAACTTAACAAAGGGGCCTAACACAAATAATATCAACACTGTGCAACACTTCACATCCTCATATTTGAATTTTTTGTCAAACTTTGGAGAGTCACATAACACAAAAACAGTAATAGATACGAACACGGTTCCAACAGATTCAGGGTTTCACTCTGAAACTTATGAATGGAGCCAGCGTGTTTTCGTTACATGTCACACGACCTTTAATGGCTCACTGAACAGAAAGACGCTTGTGTGGTCAAGGAGAAGGTAGAAAGAGGAACAAAGGAAACCACTACCAGTTATTAAGATTGGAAAGAAAATAACAATCACCTAAACCACATTTGGTCACATGCAGAGAAATAATTTGTTTTAGTGTTCGACATTTCATAAAAGATCTTGTTCAAGTTGCACAGTATATATACCTTAGCTGCTGATGCAAACATCGCCATAATAAGCAACATCCATTTACTCTACTTAGAACACTGACCATGTTGAGGGTTGGCAGCATCCGGTAATGCTGACCAGTCAATGGGAGTTGTGTTAAGGTGTTCAGGATGTTGAGGTAAGCCAATGGTCTGTTCGATCTTCTTGAATATTGAAGTGAGATTCCTCTTCACGGCACGATTTCTAGCTTTCCTGTTTTTAAAGAAATGAAGTAGAAATACAGAAAGGATGATGTACATGACACTCAGATCAATGGTTCCAACTACATCACTCGAAGCACAGTCATTACAGCTGACCATAGTTTGCTTCAAGCTGAGAAATCAGAGCACTAGCAATACCAAAAGGGTTAATTTCTAAGGGTAAAAAAAAAACAGGGGGGTTAATTTCTAAGAGTAAAAAAAAAAACAGGGGGATATTCCCTCAAAATACAATTGGTCACAAAATGGGTTCAATCTGCAAAACACCAACCTGAGTAATCCCCTCTTGGACAGTCACAGTCCACCTTAGTTCACTGATTCATTCTGCACACAAAGGATACACCCAACAATTCATGAGCTGTATCGCACTTGGTGAGAAGTTGTTTTTCCTGTGTTATCTTCATCTTTAGCTTTAGAGAAGCTTACGGCATGAATCCAAATGAGGGCACAAATTAGTAAACCTACAGCACCACCCGCTAAAATCATGTGATCAATCATAAAACATATGTTTGCTAAATGTTAAGTGAACTACTGTAAATTGTCCCTCTCCATACTGTAGCTATCCAACAGGTGTTGGTATGTACAGTATCATTTTCTAATGTACTGTATACGTGTAACAACTGAAAACAATTGTTGTCTCATCTAAGATCCAGGGTCTTATTTATTTACAAGTCTTTCTTCCCATTTGATGATTGGTTCAAAAAAGAATGAATATTCATTATCTTAAGGAAAAGACGTACAGGGTACCGAGTGCTGCTGAGTTTAATTGATTACATTTGCATACATGAATTTTAATAGCATACAACCTGTGTGCAGCCTGAATTGAAATCCAAGTGATGATTTGTGGACGTTGGTATAACGGATGCAGTCAGAGCTGTTGCATTCATGGGAAATCCTGTACATGTCCATTCTGTGGATTACAGTATCTCTGTATGCAATCTCTCCTAACATTTATCACAGGGAGGAATTTCTCACGAAGTGGAAAATCCATCACAAATTAGACAAACTAGTGCAAACACCGCTATGGAACATTGCTTCACTCCATCTCCAACACTGACACTGAGCTCTGACAATAGCCTACAGTACACTGTAAATCTGCAACATTATATCAAGCACATGCTCAATAGGGAAACAATGCAACGAGGAACAAAACTTCATGGTCTCACAAGCCTATGGACAACTGGACCTCTTGAAATTTACGAGAGGATTAGCAATTGCTCCTTGACAGCCTTACTTCCTACAATCACTGTCACTATGTTTTCATGCCAAACTGCACATAACTAAATTGACCAATAAGAGCATCACTTGCTGGATTTGCATCAAATTTCTTAATGAGGCAGGAACAAGGATGCAGCAATAACAGTATTCAAGGAAATCTACCAGGAAATACCATTCTTTCTCATAATCCAACTGAACATTTTCAAGATACCATATTTTGGGACTATAGCACTCAAAAACTTCAGCAAGTGGGACCTTTCACCAAAGAAGACATGTTTTCTCCATCATGGTTTTGCACATGCCATTGACTGGCACACTTCCAAATTCTTAACATATATGGGTCTTTGATTTTTTAATTTTGGAACTGCCGACAGGGAATGAGAGTGACTTTGTCAGAGGATTCAGGATACAGTATAAACATTACATACTGTACATAGCTTCACAATTTCATCATGCTTGCACTAGTCAGACTATTTGCATTCACATTTTTGATTCCTTGCCGTAGGCAGGGGAATCTATGCAGTCATGATGTTGTGTGTGTGTATGGTGTGTGTATGTGAGGGTGAGGGTGTGTGTGTGTGTGTGTGACGGTTGCTCGTAAACACTCGATCTCAAGAAGGGTAACTCTGAGTAATTTCATTTTTGGCATGTAGGGACCATATTGAGTAGATGATCCCTATTGTTTTTGGTGTCCAAATCTTGCATATTAATGTGGTTATGGGGTAAAACATAAAAAATGTTAAAACTGACATAGTTCCTTATCCGTGGGTCAGATTTGTTTTAAACTTGATAAGGTTGTCTGTTATTAACAGGTTCACGACCCTGTGAAATTTAATGCTTATCAATAGAGAGGAAGGGATAATTTTTCACTATAAAACAATAATAATAGCCTAAACACCATTATTGTGGTTATTATAAACTACCATACAAATGGAAATGGGGCTTCATTGTGCAATGGCAGTTTTTGATTCCACCGCACACAGTTAACTCAATGGGATTGCTCCCTACAGTACTGCATTTGTAACTTAGTGAGTAACTTCTAGTGTGAGGGGCCTCCAATAAGTTGTCCAGAGAGATAGTCTTGGTATGGGGGGTCATGGGGTCAGATAGACAAGGTGGCATTATATTTCATGCATTGGAATGTTAATGGGTTTATAAAAAAAAATGAAGAAAATAAAAAAACCATCTGTTCTGTCATTTATTTGGATAATATCAATATCCAGAGGAATAGCTGGTAGCAGAACAAGGTTTCTTAACAATCAAATTGGAGTGCTTTCAATCATATTTCACAGTGTCGGAAAGGATGGAGGAAGCAAAAATGTTGAGGAGGAATCATAACTTAGGGTCAACTTACGAGGACTTTGAGTGTGTTAAAAGTTACTTGTAACAAGGAAGAAATTATCGCAGAGTCGATAAAGGAAAATTTGCAAAAGGCAGAGCGCCAATTTGAGGCAATGGAAGAGGTTCATGCTGATCTGGCTGGGCTGTTGTCTGATGAAGCATTTGAGCAAGCAGAAAGCTGGATGTTGGAATGCCAAAAGCATTATACTGAGGAGAGGGAGGAAGCATTGAAAAAGTTAAAGGAGGAAATTGAGTTTCAAATTAGCGTTGGAATTACCTAAGGCAGCAGTTCCACCATACGATGGAGACCCAAGAACATTCTGGTCCTTTATGAAGAATTTTGAGGTAAATATGGCAGACAAGCTGAGTTCAGATGAGGTAAGGTTGAGTTATTTGATTCAACTAACAACAGGCAAGACTAGAAGCAGCATTGATTACTGTGTGTTTCTTGGAGCTCAGAGATAATGTTGACTGATGTCATACTCATACTGTACTTGATGTGTGGGTTATATGGCCTGGGTAGGTTATCCCTATTGCTTTCGGTGGACGTCAAATGTCACGTTCATTTTAGGTCACCAAAATAAAGGTCATTTTGGGTTAAAGGCTTGTGATGTATCAAGAAAAATAACTGCAGTTGATCTTATACTTGTCATGTGAATAATTCATGTTTGTTGTAATATAACCATGTAGCAAGGAATCACAAAGCCTTTTGGCTTTCTGGTTTGTTTTTTATTTTCCAGTACTCCAATTAACTACAGTCTCAAAAAGAGAACAATCAAGAAACTGAGTTTCAGTATTCATTTTGGCAAGAACACATCTGCGGTAACACGGAGTACAATATTTGGTACAGGGCACTGCCAACAGTCTTCGCCTGACAGGGTCTATCGATCTTCCATATCCTGTCGTTGTCGTAGAGAACTTGGGCTACGGTCGAGGTAATGCCTCAACACTATGGCTGTTTTAATACTGTATTTCAATGCCAAACTTGAAACCATGCTACAAAGAATTCTACAACCGAATGACGCCAATTGTTTTTATGCTGGTTAGTCTTGATATCAACTAATCCAACATAACTGTAAATGTTAATTGATCACAACGGGTATCTCTTTACACTTCTTGATGGAGTACTGAACAAATTTGAAACTCAAGTATCAGTTTTTGAAGCACTACTGGGCATGACAGCGGCACTGATGTCACCCAATGTAGTTCAGGCATGAATCACAAGGAAGATGGGGAACATTACACTATTCAGCATTGCATGTTTAAGAGTGAAAAGTGGAGTGTCTTATGTTAAATTAGGATTACACTGAAGTAGCGTTACTGGCTCATATTTCATGCAAATTTTGTTCCTTCAAACAGTGACAGGTGTACTCACACCTTTTCCAATCTTTTTGTTTCCCTCCCAGAATTCAAAGTTTATGAAATAAAAAATGTTTACGATACAAAGCAAACGAACCTGTATAATACACAGATGGGCAGATAGCATGGTCTTCCAATCATACTGTACATATATACAGGGAATGCATTTTTCAGCAAGGTTCAATATTTGTAAACAGGAGACTTCAAATGTGGTGTTTTATTTGCCCCCCCCCCCTCTTTTTTCTTTTTCAAATTAAGCCCCAACACACTTTTGAAAAGAATGCGGAAAAGTTCAATTGTAGGTGTGAACCACAGCACTGCCATATGGTATGTCTCAACAAACTCTTTTAATTCACAACTATCTCACCCTTCCTTCAAACCACTTACCCCACCCCACACCACTGACATACAGTATTTGCAATTGTCCATATATGATGCACCTTCCCATACAAAATCAGTTACAGTTACAATCAGAACCTATTGCTTGATATATCTCTCAGAGGATATTTTAAATTTCTACATAGTCTTTGCTGCTGTAAGACCCTCATAATGCAGTATCTAATATCCACCATCATTCTCTTGTACAGAGCTGATTGCCCCTCTGCTGTTCCTTGCAGGTTTCTACCTTCACACTAGGGTCTTGTACATTTGTTCACAACTGTCTGAACTTTTCACTAATTTTACGGCCATTTTTCTTCAGAAAAGTGAAGAAACCAATCAGATTTGATCATTTAGTTCATCCCTAAAATTTTAAGTTTATTCATGACATCTTTGGGCAGAGCAATCAATCAGGGTAAACAGTGGTCAAGACTGTGACTCTGCAAGCACTCAGTACACAAGCGACTGTGTTTATATGAATAAAGATCGAGTGTTTTGCACATGGTTATGCCCCACTTTTGACAAATGTCCACGACGTTTGTATTGAACAGATCCTCAGATGCATAACTTGGTTGGGTACAGAGCTCGCATGTAAACAGCGGACATACTGTACAGGGTGCTGTTAGAATAGTAGTGTGATGGGTATGTTACAGTAAAGGCATTGCTTGTGGAAACACGAAAAGAACAAAAGTCACAAATGTCTTGACCAAGACTACTTTCTACAGGGCACTGACTTCACATCATGGAACATGCTCCATATTTCTAGCATGTACACAAGTTTCATACAGTAAATGATACCAACACCATTATGTCTCTTTAGGAAACTTAGAAAACAAGGCAAGTTATGCAAATGTCAGTAGTTCACGAGTATTATTTCACAATGTGAGGATCATAATGACGTAGCAGTTGTTCCTATCGTTACAGCAAAAGTGTTCATCTACAAAAGTTCTATGACTTAAGTTTTCACTGTATCTTCTACTACATCACAGCAAAAAGAAAATAGTCATGTTGTCAGTTACTGCACTGCTTTTGAAGTTGACTGAATTGATATAGTATATTTTCCATAATGATGCAAGTCAAAAACATGGAAGTGATTTCACTCATTCTAGCCTGCATAGTCCCTAGCTGTGGAAGCCCTCCTCTTAGGTTGCCATACATGTACCTGAGATCATGGGGGTGATAGTCAATAATTCAAAGAGCCCAATTAGTGTTTATGAACTTCATATATACACCAGTATCAATGGCTGTTGGTCTATTCCTGAAGTAGGCAATGACTCCAATCTTTGTAATGTTAATAATTACTTGTCACTGTTTGATATGAATGCACACACAGTGTCACCAGGATGGTATCAAGTTACATTGGCCACCATGGATCTACTGTACATCCTGTTCTCCATTGGAAGCAGTGTTTTCCTTTCACATTTATAATTAGAAGCCTTGTATCAACCAATCAGCTTTGAGCTATGTAAATGATGTTTGCACTGGAATTTGAATAAGGAAGTTGTTTCCTTGGAAGCCTGCGGACAGTAATTTTTTTCACAGCAATAAACTGGACGAAAAGTACTGTATTTATCTAACACGAGGGGGTGAATTGATTAAAGTGGCGTGAAACTGATATCCCATTAATGACTTGCAACTAAGATGATAAAACTCACAAGTTACATTATTCTTATCCTGTATATAAGTGTTATGTTCAAACTCAGTTTAAGCGATTCTAACTCATCGGATTTATAAAACCAGAAAGTCTTGAAGAATTTGTGATTCCTTGCACATATTCATGAAGGATAACCCAAATACAGTGTAAATATTGAATCAAACACTGTTAAGCCTATGTTCACAACTTGATTTCTAACAACCTTCTCTGCTGACCTCAAGTGACCTTTGACCTACTTAGAAAATGACAAAATTTATTGTAAAATCTAGATCCCTCTCTTTTCTTTACAAACTCATTCCAAAAATACTTTATTCACAGGAGTATCGTGTAAACAAGGTTTTCAAAACTAAGATACCACAATGTGTTCATATTCTACTTTCAAATTTCTGTGATGCATGTAATAAATAAGAGGTAATAATATGTCAAAAGAACATGTATCCCCTCTGTTGAAGAAAATTTTATTGAACCCATTTTCTGTAAACAAAACCTGCTCTCCAATATAGCAGTTACAGGTTTCAATTATGTGTTCCAGCTGATAGGAAACATGACTACATTCCACTTTCTTAGCCATTCACAATAGGGGTTGCTCTACTTAAATTTAATTCCCTAGGATTACCAAATGAAGTTTTTTCACAACTTTTACAAAATAGGCTCCATCATTTCTACATCTAATATAAATTTATTGATGGCAAAGAAAGAAAAACAACAACGTCATCACAATACTTGCTTTGATTTGCCTTTCCCATCCTCATGGTCCACAGTGGCTGGTTTTCTAACATCAGGTAGGACACAAGCAGCTTCCACTCCACCATCCAAGCAAACCTCCTTCAAGCTACAGAGGGCAGCAGTCTGTTTCACAGCTCTGAGAGACCACATTCTCTGATACCATTTTATAATGAACGGTATTCTAGCACTGTGCATTTTATCATAGGTACAGTAGCATAGAAATATGTGTACAGGAAGGAAAAGAGCTATATCTGTTATTGTCAAACAGAAGCCTTCTGCAAACATGTGTTTCAAGTAAGAATCACTTGGATTCTGAGAACTGCTACAAGTGTCTGCTTGACACACAGTGTGACCTATGACCTCATTTTCTTGCATACGAATAGGCCGTTCCGTTACAGTATTAGGTAAATTTGTGGAGCAAGTTTGACCATCATTTCTAAAGTGGTCTATTTTAGGTGGAGTCATTGCCACAGGTATTGCATTCTTACCAATCTGTGAAGTGGGACTCTTCTCAACTGACAGATTAAGATCGCCACTATCCTCCGAAGTCACTCGGTGCTCTGCATTCGACATTGCCGACGATCTCCGCAGCGACAATGCCTGAAGATCAGCACTGATATTGTCCCCTTTCTGTGTAATGCCCTCATCTTTGTCCATTTCTTGTTTCCAACTTTCCAGTGGAATGAAAAATTTTGAATTTTTAAATGAAATGTCTGAAGGAATTTCCCCATTAGATATTGCTCTCTTGTAGGCCCTGATGGCATTCCTGTATACCTTCTTATTAACGACAATGTTTTCCGTTTTATAGTCAGAGACGAATTGGTCGCTGATTTCATCTTTAGCTCCTTCTTCTTCTCGGCGAGCTGCTCTCCTCTCCTGCCTGTCAACATTGAAAGTAGACACAGGAGAGGCTAAGTTAGCTTCCATTGTCTTCACCAATTCAGGGAGGTCTGCCTCTTGTATTCCTTGAGCTTCCATCATTACAATTTCTGCAATCTCCTCAGATAAACTTGAGTCCACCAATTTTGTCCAGATGTTATTGTCAGCAAATGCCTGGAGACTTGTCTGTCTGAATCCCTGATACCAATCCAAACAGGAAGAAAAAATTATAAAGAGAAGGAAAACAATTACGTTGACATTGTTCCTTTTGCAGTGAATCAACATTTAAAGAAATGATATGCAACGATACCATACAAAATTTGGTAAACTATGCAGTTACACCGGCAAGTAATGTGCACTGTACTGTGAAAAATACATGCTGTTTATCTTAAAGTGATTGCGTGCGTAGGCAAAAAGTAAAAACATTGAAATTTCATCCAAAAAGTTTGGTAAGGCTTTTAATTACACCATTCAGACAATCTGGGAAAATAAATAGGTTTCAGTTGGTTAATTTTGCCATATGATTTCCAATTCTTGTAACATAATGACAAAACGTGTAGAATACGATAAATGTAATGGTTGACAGTTTTCATTCAAATGAACGGCGTGCTTCTTTGAGCAAGCCATTGGGAAGTATACTAGTATTAAATATTCATTTACAACTCAGGATCACTGACGCCGTGGGCAAGGTTGTGTTAAGTTCGTAGGTTATTTGTATAGTGTTTCCTTTCACCAAATACTACAATTCACGATACCCACCATTACCAAGGAACGACAACTTGAGTAGTATGTTTTTGATACACTAGTGAGACCTGTACTGTTGCATATTCATTATGTAGGCGGTTGTCGTAAGGCCTGTTAATTTTCAAATACGATTTCTGTTTTTTACTGTTTTTATGCCCATCCTGTTGCTTTTCCAAGTAGTTACTGTCATTTTCCTTCATTGAAAGACATAGTCCGTTCATGTCCAACCTCTTGTGTACATTTAAAATAAAGAATAAGTTAAGATCAAACATAATTTTATCTTTTTGGTTTTTCAGTACACACGCAATCACTTTAATACTCAAAAAAAGTAAATTTTGGAAGTCAGACCTTAGGAAGTTAGGTAAAGTAGCATATGTGGCCATAAATTATATTCTGCTTTCACAATGTCTTAAGACATTTTTGCAAAGAAATCTGTACGCATATGACTTCTCATGCTTTTCTAAATGATATACTGAGATATTTGTTGATCCTGACATGTGCTACCATATACGCCGAGTGTTTTTTAAGTCCATTTGGTGCCTGATTTGGCGTTTTGTGACTAATGAAAACCCGGCAACCCTGATCGTGTTTGTAAATGCAGAATAAAAGATGTTCACAGCTGAATGAAGAATTCCACTACCAATGGTCCATATACCAATGGTCCATATACCAAAGACAAAGGAAGCTAGGGAAATTTTGACACCAGATTTTGTTCATTTGGCCAGTACACTGCCCATATGCAAATTTTCAGCTTTACATCTTATTCCCATGAAAAGCTATGGACCTACAAAATCACTGCAAATGGCAATGAGAGCTTTCTTTGGGAAAATATGGTATTACGCAATACTTTTCAGAGGGCTGTATCACGAAACCCATTTGAGCTACGGATCTGCAATTTTCAGTGATTTCATTTGGTGTATAATGCAACATTTTGAGGGAGTTTCATCAATATCTGAGGGGTCACCTGGGGACCATTTGTTGAATTGGCATGGAATGACCCTACAGGTACAGTAGTCAGGCAATGTTCGTGTGTAGATGTGGAAAAAAAAGCATTTGAACACAGGTAAACAAAAGAATATGTGCTCGATCCACTGTCAGTATGGACCGTTACGTGTGTACTGTTTACCCTGAAGCACATACAATGGACACATCGATCTGTGTCTTTGACCATTCATCGTGCCTGCGGGAAACGCAGGAGACATTGTTAAATCCACGGAATGCGGTCCGATCCAACTAATATGAGATTAGCACACGCTCTAAAATACCAGATAACTTTTCAGCTGTACTGTACTACAAAACATGTTAGTCCCAAATTATTCCCTGAGATAAACTGCAAATCAAATTACTGTACCAGCAACGATGACAAGTCACTGTTGTGTTGGTCTTCAGATGAAGAGAGCACAAGTCGTCTTAGGACAGTTGACAGTCCACAGTGGCAGACGATCCCTGAAGAGTCGATGACAGCCGGTAAGATGCAGTCTTGTAGGACCTCTGGGAGTTGACACTTTTGCATCACTGTCACGGTCACATCCAGTGACTGGAGCCAGTCACACAGCTTTGATTGCACTAACCCGATTCCCGATCTAAGGCCCCACAAGGTATCTTTCTGTTGTCGTTCATGAGCAACGGCACTGTTTTTGGAACTGATTTCTGGTTCAACAACCACCAAATCGAAAGATCGAGAAGAACAGAATGCCACGACGAATAGAGCAACATCTGACTGAACAGAACCATTGAATGAGGAAGAATCGTTGGCTGAAATATAAAGGACAGCTCTAGAAGCTTGGCCTTCCCTGCCTCTGACATAACTGGGAGTGACACCGCTCATCACAACAGTGGCATTCCAGGACAGACAGAATCAATCTGAAAGAGATAAAATAGGTTGAGGAGAAATATAAGAGCACAATACCTAACAAATGAAAGTCAAATGTTTGTGAGTCTGCCACATGACTACACATGACCATGTTAAAGCTGGGATAAGACTTGAAAATTTGTCGGTGAAAGTCAAATTTCATGGAATACTGTATGTAACAGCAACTCAAAAAAAAAAAAAAAAACATTGTGTTTGTGTGTGTGTGTGTGTGGTCAGGCTAGCCCTACAATGACAAAACAAAATGTCACAAAGGTTGATAACCTGAGACTCAGCAGAAGTTATCACTAGTGTTTTTGTCAATTCCTAAATATCGGAAACAGGTCATTTTTTTCTCATAAGATACCCGGGTACACAGGATCTTTCCCCAAGAAAAAGAACTTCTATAATGTTTTAGACTATTTGCTGTGTTAGTGTGTGTAGTAGGCAAAATTCAGCAATGTGTTCACACAACGGTTGTCTCATTTTCTACTATATGAAGGAACCGGGTCCACAGTAAAATGCTTTGCGGATACCCATGAAAACACTAATTACCTCAAGAGTCAAAAAGTTTATCACAATCTACAGTACTCTTGGTCTGTACAGTAGGTAAAAATTTATGCCATGAACTAGCTTTAGGCTGTAGGCAACTGGTCTAACCTACAGCCTACCTATAGGCTAGGTCGACACTGAACTTGTAAATCTCATTTGAAATGTATGATGAATCATAATATAACATAACAAGGAGGGCAAAAGCCCCAAAAGATGCCCTGTAATTCAACCCCCCAGAAAAAAAACTACCAAACTAATACCCAACAAAGCTCAGCAAAATCAGATTCTGCCACAGTCACAATAAAACTTATAAAGTTATTTCCTGAAGTGGAATTTACAACCCAAACGGGCAAACTCTTCCACTTTATGTGAGAAGCTTAACCTTCTCACATCAAGCCTATGGAAAAGCATTTCACCAACTTCTTACAATGGACCCAGACCCGGGAATTAGGACAAACCTCAATTGGACAGAGAATTCCTACCACATAGGAATTTGAAAACCTACAACATATCCCCCTGATCCTTCTTAACTCAAGAGCAGTAAGTCCCAGACATTTGAGCCTATCATGATAAGGGAAATGACGTTACATTGGGAATAAGCCAAGTGGCCCTCCTCTGAATCTGCTCGAAAAGAAACTTGTCCTTTTCATAATAAGGCCTTTACACCTAAACAGCATAAACAAGATGTGGCCTAACCAACTGCTTAAATACAGATTTAACAAAATGTCTTTACTAAATTTACTTAAGTTCCTCTTGATCAATCTGAGCACCCTGTTTGCACAGGCCGCAGCACCTGCACACTGTGTAGAAGGCTTCAGATCACTTGTAATGACAACACCTAGGTCTTTTTCTGAAGTCACATTACTCAAGATACAGTACTACCAGTCCATGCATGGTATAATCATACATGTACTTCAAATTTTTAGTATCAAGCATTAAAAGACATTTGCCATGTTTTGCCAAGAACTGAAACAATCGGCACACCTGCCATGAATACCTAACTGATGCACTTTCAACATAAGTCTGCCTAATAGTACTTTATCAAATGCCTTTTGAAAATCAAGGTACAGTAGATGACATAAAAAACAGTGACCAGAATCAAGAGACAAAGAGACATCCTCAAGACAACCCATTAAATTAGTAACACAAGACCTGTTAGGCATGAAATCATGCTGAGACAAGTCAAGCATTTACCTATTACCTAAAAGATACTTGAGCAAATACTGTAATCCTTGACCACAGACTCCATGACTTTACATGCTACACTGGTTAAACTAACAGGCCATATCTAGTTACAAGGCAAGTTCCCATCCCCTTTCATGAAAATAGCAATATGCCAGTCATCTGGAATGACGCACAAGTCCAGACATTTCTGAAAAATAATACACGAACTGACAAAATCTCAGAGCATTCATGCAGTATAGCAGGATGGATCCCATCAGGCCAAGGGGACTTGCTAGCTTGCAAAATCCTAAGTTTACTGCAAACCACTTCCTCAGGGAAAAAAAATCATACATGCAAACAAACTGAGCTGATGGAATCTCTACAAAAACCTGCCAGAAGACTCCTTGGTAAATACGTCCTAAACAAAATAATCATTTAACAAATTAGCCATATCCTGATGATCACTAACTAAAGTACCCCCCTCAACAAGGAAAGGCCCAACACCCTCTTTAACTTTCTGTTTATACCTAACTTAAGCATGAAAACATTAAGGAGATATCTTGACCGTGATTAACCAGAGCTCTAAAATTTGCTTTTGTCTCTTTAACCAAATCTATCACTAGGAGTTCCTGGTTCTCATAAATTGCAAAATTTACAGCTCCTACTAACCCTGAAGCAACACCAGCATTTACGCTTTTTCTAGTTGCTCTAAGAACCTCCCTAGAAATAGAGGCCTACACTTACGGAAATCTTTCTTAAGTGGAACACACACAGCTTAATGACAACGTCACAGAAAACAAGCCTCAGCAGGACTTAGGTGAGACAAGCGAGTGGATCAATCAATCAAAGGTGCTCTTTAATTCACATGTCTAAAATCAGTCTTTCTAAAATCCAGAACAAATGTATCAGTACGGTCAAAATTGCTACGATAGCAATGATCAAAGCTAATAAGGCACTGTAATGGTCACTAGACCCTATTTTATCAAAATTCACAAAATTCGTTACCATATTATTAAAAGCACTATACACCAGGAAAGAGAACATGCTGGGTCCAGAAACCATCCAACACCACCGCAAGGAAATCCCTCCCATGTGAAACACTTAAGTAAGTATGCCAATCAGTATCAGGTAAACTGAAATCCCTGAACACAACAATTAACACCACTGACTGAAGGAGAACCTTTACCAACACCAAAACTAAGTTTGCACCATAACCAGTTTCAAAATACATATGAAAACTTGTCAGTGACCTTGGCACAATTTAGACTATCCCTGACAAAAAGCAAAATCCCCATCTCTACCTCCAAGTGTATCAATCCTATCTTGCTTAAAAATTATGTACCCAGGAATCTGAATTTCACAATTGCTGACCTCACTATGAAGCCAAGTCTCAGTGACACCATGCAATTACAGGTATGTTTGAATTGTCCTCGCTGACATGTGCAAGAAACTCATCAAATTTGAAAAAGATACATTAATGAACATTAGAAAACATATGACTTCTAGCCCAGAGACTATCCTAGAAGAGGGTCATCATACAGAAACTTAAGTATATGAAAAATTTGATACTGCACAATCACATTTACAAAATAGCCAAGTATAGTGTTGACTATGTACAGTATCACTTATCCTTCTATTTTGCTCTTTATTTCTTTTTCTTTCCAGCTGTTTCTATTGTAAAATTGACTTTTGTTGTGATTCATCGTCATGAAGGAATTGTTCATAAATTATTTTACTTCTATTTCCTCCTTTTCCAGTTTTGTTATTTTCATATTGACATTGTTGATTACTGTAAATTTAGTTGCACAATGCTGGAAATAAACTGTTGTCATTGTCTTAATATAGGGGTCTTACCATAACACATGTATGTGTTCTGAATGCTTACTAGCCTGTGTGCAAAACGAGTAAATGCCAATTGGATTTGTGTTACAGACACGTCAGTCCATCGCCTCGTGGTTTGAAATGACACTATTTGCGGGTACTAAATGGTGATAATCACCTAGTAGTAACTATGATCACCGAAACCGTTGAAACTCCCTAAAATTTAGAGCAAAATAATAACGAAAAACATGTTGTTGTGTTTCTTGGAAATTTAGCCTAGGCCTAATTCTAGATCAAATATCTGTTGTCCATGCCTCCATGTAACTTTGCAGAAAAGATGAATGAATTTCAGCTTGCGGCACACTGCAGGTATTTATTTTATAGATTTACAGGATGCATGTTTCGTTTTTAGGTGTCCTTTATGGCTTCCATAAATTAACCATTAAGGTACTGGTATTCATTAGTTCTGTGGAAATCAATTGGCATTCTGTGGCATTCATCCACTGTCACCATATGTCAATATTGGCATTCTCTGGCATTCGTTTTAGGTTTTTTTTTTATTTTTCTTTTTTAATGTAGTTAATGTTTTTCATCCGAGGATGACTCACCTGTAAGTTGTGACAACCACCCAGGGATATTGAGAGAACTGCGAAGCAAATTTTCAGTGCAGCAATGGCTGTTACATTCCTTTCTCCACTCGGACATGAAGCATGGAACCTGAATCTGTCACAGGGAACAACATTTTGAGACCTCTTGTTGGTTGCCTTGCCTTACCTGCCGTGCACACGTAGGCCTAAATACTTTAATGCACATGATCCAGCCTGGCCTCGCGTTGGCCTCACAACACTGGTATTGGGTGTAATAACAATACAAGTAGCATTAAGCAGTTACACTAACACTGTTAGTAACAGACTAACACCACGCGGGTGCAAAAAACTCAGTTATAAACTACATTGAGTTAAAAACAGGAAGAAAATTTGTAATTTGCTTTACATCAGATGAGCGTTACCAACCACGTGGGTTTGTTTGATTTTAAAATATTTCCCTTTTCGTTCTAAGCCTGTGAAATCAGAGTACCTACTTTTATCCTGAGCCCGAGTAATGAGTAGCAGTTCGGTCGTGTCGGTGAGCTTAACTTCAAATGGAAATCCCCACTGAGATTATACGCTTTGAACGCCAAACAAGACTTTTACGATAACGCTCAATGCGGAAGAACAGGAGAAAAAAAAAAAAAACAGCCACTAACACTTTGTAAAATCCATCTCCAAAGCTCACGATCATTTACATTTCCTCACCGTTTTCTCACCTCACCGTTTTCAAACAATTGTGGGTTCTCTAAAAGTGGTACATGTAAGAACATTGACTTTTGGCTGGCTGATGCCATATCCACCCCATGGCTGATCCAGGAAATTTATCCAAGAGGGTGGGAGGGGGGTTGACGATGGCTCGTGCATGGGTGATGCTCGTCCTGGGGTTTCTAAGGGGTGGGGTGTCCACGTACCCATTTCACAAATATTTGCTTCCGTAGGGAGATCTAGATACAAACTGGTGCTACACTTGACGCTAGAGTTTAAACATATCCCAGACTTTCTTCTTTTTTCAGTAATGAATTTACTTTTTCCTCATGTTTGATGAAATGTTCATTCTTAGACCTCACCTCTGTGATTCAGAATGAAAATGTCATGGGTTGGTGCACAGTATTGAAAAGATCTACACATGCCGTTATTCGTACGTTAAATTGAGGTTGACTCCAACCTCAGTCTTCTTTTGTTCTACTGAGGTTCAACTTCTTGCAAATTGTCATACCCTTAGGTCAGTTTTATCACCCCATGCTGTGATTATCCACATGGTCAATTAAACATCGTTCTCCTAAATTAATTCAGGTGTGTCATTCCAATGTCTAGGCTTTCTTGAGCTGCCTGGCAAGGGGTATTAGGTGTCATGTCCATCGTAATACATGGGTAATCGGGCATGAAAGAGGGTCTTTTGAACGCTCTAGCACTTTTCAGCACGATGATAACGTCATCGAACCACATTACAGCACTTCTGTTACCTCTGTCACAGGAAATAAATGCCAGTCGATATTTCAGCCTATGCCCCTGTTATGTGCATTCAGGGCCGTAGCTAGGGTCATATGGGTGGGGGGTGGGGGTGGGGGGTGGAGGGGGTGGGGGAGGGTGTAGGTCCCAAACTCTATCTGGCTGGATGTAGTTTCCCCAACTGAGTGCAGTCGCCACTGCCAAAGTTTCGAACATTACCAATACCTTATCAGGAAAGGATCCAGAAGTTTACAAACGAGGTGGTACACTCTTCACGAAAAGCGCACTCTCAGGTTCGGCGGGACAAGAGAAAAACACAAGGGGCTAGGAGGTGGGCTGAACAACTTCACAAGTTTTGGCTTTTCACCCCCCCCCCCCCTCCACCACCGATGGCCGGAAACAGCACTTTCTGGTCGGTATCTGAGCTGCATGTACGTATCTGTTACCATGCTATAAGAACCAATTTAAAACTGTCTGTCTTTAAGTAAAATGTATAACCAATGGCAAACATACGAAAATGAGTAATAATTATGTAGATTTGATTAGTGAGTCCAAAGGGTATAGACGACTAAAGCAAGTAATGAAAAACAGAAAAAGAGAGTTTATTTAGAAAAAGGAAAATCAGAAAACTTTAAGGGGCCTTAACCCCCCCCCCCCCCCCGTTAGTCGCCACTGGAACTAAGAGAAAGAGTCTAATGCAGGCCAGCTGTGGGAAGGCTATCTATGATTGGCTTAATTTCAGCTGCCGGATCCTTTTCTCCACAGGCTTCAGCGTGGAAGCACACACACACGCACACACACACGTTTTTACTGCAATTACACAGATAGAAGGTGAGGTACCGTGGTTGCAAATCGACGTCTCCACTCTGCCGTGATGTGACTCAGATCTGCTGTGTTTTGATATCGAATGTGTAAATTCAGATTAGCCACCAACTTTATAGAATCCCAAATTTTTAAACCCTTCAGATTTAGGGAGTTCAAATGGGGTAGCCTATTATATCCAAATAGCATAAGAAGGAAAAAAATAATATTCAAAACTCAAGGGGGGGGGGGGGTAAACCCTAACCCCCTGGATCCGCCTCTGTGCACGCCTTCATAATATCGACAGAAACAAAGAACTGTAGTTAGCAGAAGGTATTGAAAACTCCATTAGACCGAATTCCAAAGTTTTTTTTTTTTTTCTTCCATCGTACGTCCCTTAAGGAATTCAGCGTGAGAGCAGAGCGCGTTGAACTTTGTGCGCTATTGTTGGCATGATGCAAGGTACTGTACGGCGAGTGTAAACAGTGTGCTTATGTGGGACAAACAGTTTAAAATGTAAAATGAAAGTAGTAGTGATGTAAAATGAAACAGTGTCAATGTAAAATGAAATAGTAGCGATGTAAATTGAAGTAGTAGCATTGGCCAAACTCTGTAAATAAAGTGATCTGTAGTAGCAGCGTAATTTGCAAAGGTAGCGGAGTGTTTTGAAACAGCAGCCATGTAATATGGCGGAAGCGGCGTGATTTCAATTGGCGCTAAAATGCCCTGAGAAGTGTGTCATTATCTTCTCTTAGACGTAAGTCCGATAAGCTACAAACTTGGTGGGTATGTGTCCGATACGTCGTATCATGGAACTACTACGTGCTACGTAGTAGCTACATGACCGGTCGTAAAGTGTCCGACCGACAGACTGATGATGTCATAGGTCAAAGCTCATAGGTCGAAATAGCGAAAAACATATATTTTGCATTTTTTCTATGTGTGAATATCCTAAGAGTTGTAAAACTACCATGTATAGACAGTAGAGGATTAAAGAATTTTAAAACTACTGATGCTGTCACGAGGTTAAAGGTCATGTGATTGAAGATCTAAACAGCAAAAATGCTCTGGAAAAAGTGTGTCATGATCTCCTCCTAAACGATGTGTCGGATGAACTTCAAATTTGGTGGGTGGGTGCCTTATGCTGGGTGTGAGATGTAATGTCCGCCCGACTCATGACGTCATAGGTCAAGGACAAAGGTCACGATCGCTGTAACGCATCAGACAGTGTTAGGTGCTGGCAGCACATGGTGTAAACATAACTTTTACATATTTGCCTTTCCATGAATGTGACACAGTATTTCAACCTATACAATCATGTTCTGGGCTGAGTGTTTACGTCTGGTAGCAATATTTCTCATTCAGTTTATCATCTGATAATTTCTCTATCATCATCTTGCCAATGAATTCCGAAATTTTAGAGCGGTAGAGCAGGGACTTTATCGCCTGCAAGGTTCAACAACCGAATCCAAGGGGATATCATCCTCTGGTGTCTCTGTCTCAAACCCAGTAAAACTGACGCATTGAAAATACTGGACACTTCATCTTAAAAAGTATCAAACCTTGCCCTAAAATATCCTTAAAATATAGAGACCTTGACTTTTAGATGGGACAAATCTGCAATTGTTTGCAGGTGTAATGGTATGTACGTTAAAAGAACCGTACACATACCAACATGTGCTTGGATCGCTAAGTAGTGTCTAACCCGCCCTAACTTCGAACGTGTCACTAAGAAATCATGAAATGTGCAGTTATTTGAAGGAGATCACTTAGTCACTCATTGCAGTTACATGATATTGTGCATATTAATAACTCTCAACATGTGCTACACCGATTACCTTTCCTCAATTTTCATTGACAATTTTCCCATTAAACGAACTTAAAGTGAATTTTGATTTAGGTTCTATCGAATCATGTGCTTTGCAAGAAGGAATTAGGTACAAGTAAGAAGCGGTAATTAGCTGACTAATTACCGTCATACTTTGAAACCGCAGTGGTTTCATATGAAACTAGTAAAAGGGTGGGAAAACTTTGTTAACGTTACATATTATGAAACATCCCCCAGAGTGGGAAGTAATTCTTTCATGCAAAGCAAATGATTCGATAGAATCTAAATCAAACTTCACTTTAAGTTCGTTTAATTGGAAAATTCTATCTTACAAGTGCAATAACTACGATGAAACTTTAAATCATCATATGGAATAACTGGACAAGTTCGAACGATATAAAAAGCAGAAACAAACATTTTGTGAAATGCCTGTGTTTATTTCCTAGTACCTTCCATCATTCTAAGATTTTTTTTTTTTTTCGCAGAAGAAATTCGTGCGATTTCCTTCTTATAAAATGGAACAAAATGGCTACAGTACTCCAATCTGCAGTAGCCAGTATGTGCTACACTGGAACTTTCATGGGCTACAGAGTTGACGCAGCCTGCGTACTATGAGCTGTGAATTCAGATGTATCGATACCTGATATTGTTAACACAATTTTTAACCCATCGACTTAAATTCTCTTTTGTAATGGCGCCATGCGGCATCCTATGACTGATAAATAGCTTCGAGCTTCTTCTTAGTTTTTCCGTCTTCTCAATATAAACATTTAAGACGGAATACATACATAAAAGTTCATCCTCCGAAAACTTATCGAAGCGAATTTGCAATCCTACCTGTCCTGGCCTAGTCTATTTCATCTTGTCATTAATATGAAAAATGAATGACTGTTTTTTTCATCTCCATAAAATCCAAGTCTATATACAGTAGAAGCGGCTAAAATGACCACCCGCTAGGTCAGAAAATTTAACGTTAACTTAGCATTGTGTCCAAGCGATTTGACACGATGCGGACGAGGAGTTCTCAACTCAAATGTGACTTTTACATATCTTGCTATTAAATTATTTTTCCCCAATGCATAAGTACAAAAGAAGACAACATACTTCTTGCTGTGTTTATACCACTGTAACCTAACCTTCTTCGACAAGTTGAGGATCCCCACCAGATCTGTGTCCATGGCAACAACGTTCTTTTGGCTACAATACGATAGCAATCTTGAGAGGTATACAATATATTGTTATGGGATACTTTGTCTCCATGCCGCAAGTATAACGTCTGCTGCTTTTGGTGAAATACCTTGGGGATACAACGATTGCCGTAAACTAGACACGCTATCAGTCGTATTCTATCTCAAAGAGGGTGCACCAGATTCGTGCCTGTTATAGATATCACCCCCGTCGATACTGGCAGCAGTAGGCTAATGGTACCGCTATTAACAGTTCCATCAGTTTTACAAACCACCCTTGCGTCGTCCATAGAGGAGAGATGAGCATACCAGTCACTTGCTCTTGTTCGTTTTTTTTTTTTTTTCTGTAAACATCTCCCGATCATGTTGGATTGGAGGGAAAGCATCTATAGAAAGTGTGGTCAGTGCACTTAAAGGAAAAGGCATCAGTGGCAGTGGGCTCATAATGCCATGAAACAAAGCTCGATTCTTTAGCTTTCTCACTGGTCGCAAAAAGGTCGATATGTGGGTAACCAAAGATTGATATTATATCCAGACAAATCTTATTCAAGGCCCACTCGGCATTAATTTTGCCATACCGAGACAAATGATCCGCAATAGCGTTTTGCGTAGGTGTTTCTTTTATGTTCGCCGGATATCCAGATATCATTCTTTTTGGAAGAAAGCCAAATTAACTTCGTTACCTCATCACACTGACAGGATTTAGCACCAACCATGTGATTAATGTATGACACCGCCGTCATATTATCTGACCGTATTCCAACATGTTGTCCTCTAAGGGCCTTACACAGGGTTTTTACTCCAAAATAAATTGCCAATAACTCTAACACAATAATATGGAATTTTTGCTGCGAACAGCTCATGTGGCCATTAGACATGGACTAGTTTACCGATCTTAACACAGCGCCCCACCTAAGGTAGAAGTATCACAGTCTAATATGGCTCCTACTGGCTTATGGTGTATGTGGGAAATGGCCTCGCTATGCTATTTAACCACCACAGCAATTCTAACCGACTTTACAAAGTTAATGTGGTATTTGCATCAAAATCACCTTCGACAGCTCGCAGAAATTGCTGTTATTAAAATAAAATGCCTGTCGTACAGACGGTCATATTCTACCCATGGTATGTTGTACACTAGAATGCCAATAACTTCTGCTAATTGTCGAATTGTGTTCAACGCAGAGTTTAACAGCCCTTTCATTTTTCGTTTTTGTTTTTACACTGTCTCTCGAAAGTTAGCGAAACTATCATTGTCACGGAATTGATCTTGAAACTCAAAAGAGTTATTCCTTGTTTGGGCACGATTTCAGATTTTACAGAATGAAAACGAAATCTAATTCTGAACACACACAATAAAAAAAAAAAAAAAAAAATCAGTGGCAGACAGTTCTGTCTGACATTCTGCCAGGGTGTCACCCTGAATAAAAATGTCATCGATATAACCATGTACTGTATGGCCATTTCGTATCAAAGTCAAAAACACAGGTTTCACTAATTTCGTGAAAATTCGAGCCGGACATGCTAAACCATTTGACAGGCATGTATACTCGAAAAATCGTGATTCCGATAAAATCTGAGATATTTGATCAAATGTCCAACGAAGCCAAGCGGGCAAAACTTGCTCAATCTACCTGCTACGTAGTACTCTGATTCAAAATTTCAGAATGAAACCTACCTCACCTTGATTTGGGGGTTGGTCACAGCGGTTATGCCTTTTCCCCGCCCCTTTTGGGAAGGCCTGACGATCTGTCGGAACTCCTCAAACTCAAAGAGTCAGTAGGATGCAACTTTTCTCGAAGTAGCTGTAAATGTTCCCACATCAAAGTTTAGACGTTCTTATTGAAATACGAAAAGTGAAAAGCCGACGACTTTATACATAATGATGTAGACGTGTAATCTGCTACACAAAGCTAGGCCCTAGAAGCTATTAGTTACCGGGCAGCATATGTGGGAGTCTTTTGTACTTTCTAAAAGGTACTGCAAAGCTTTTCTTCATTGGTGAAGAGAATTTCCAACAACTAAAAATAACTTTCAAATGATTCATTTTACAAGACAGGCTTACCTCCTATGTTTACAAAATCACTTGATAAGGTAATGGCCTTTCCCATAGACATGTTTCAAGATGTTGGAAAGTACTGACGCACGTAATGTACGTTAAATGCATCCAATTGCTACATGAAACTAGGCGTAGGTGTTTCCATACATGCTCAACATGCAGGCTTATACCACCAGAGCATCAGTGATTGAAAAGTTCGAACTTAATAAATTTGTTATAATTTTGTATTGTTCTATATATAACAACAATTATTACCATCTCAGGTCACGTCTTAATCCAATAATTGTAACAAAAGTCACTTTTTCCAAATATTTTCAGCCAAGTACTGGCTGTTTACGTATTACTTGGTACTTCTGTTGGAAAAATTGACCTGTTTGTCACATTACTCAATTATTATCCATGCATGATAAAGATATTTAAAAAACTTTATGACACTGGACAAACGTTTGAACATGTAAAGGTTCACCTTGAGTTGTTGAGTGAGATTCACTAGATTTTGTTTCCAACCCCTTTATTCTGTCACATATTAATGACACAATGAACTTAGATCAAAAATCCTTGGCCACGATGACAAGCGGGTTACCTAAAGAAACATTAACTGTCACCAACCTTCAACATCGTGTATAGGTTCTCCCTGGAAAGAGATGCATTTTAAAGATTTTCACATATATATAGCTACCCCTGAACGTCATTTTGGCTTGAGTTCCTGTTAAAAAAGCTTCACATCCAAGAATCATTGTGTCCATGTTTTAGGCAATCTTGTCCATGAGGAATATGAGCGTTTGAGAGACCTATAAAGACCTCTCAACGACCGTCGACCTTGACTTCTTCAATGCCAAACTTTTGTCTTTCATTGGCTCAAGTTACGATAAATTTGTCGAAAATAATTGTTTGAGAGCCACTAAAAAATTATGGATAGGCATGATAAAAACAGCTGTAAGCTAGTTTGACACAAAGAAAAAAAATTGAAAAACTTTACTTCATTGATGGAGAGAATCACCACAACTAAATTAACACATTTTACATAAAATGCTGTGTGTGTTTATAAAGTAATTAGCGGCACTATTCAAAGGTCTTTTTTGAAGTATACAGTCTAGAGCGTATACCATAGTCCTCCTGGTTGAATTTCATGAGTTATATAGAAGTTGAAGTTCATGCTCGCCGAAGTTAGACATAGACATCTGTCATTGCGTTCATATTCATGGCGCCTTTTAACACTTTTTACAGCAGTTAATATGAACTAGGGAGAATGTTAAAAATGATTCATGTAAAAGAAAGGCTCACGGTACACATGACATGCAAACAGCTGGTATTTAGATTTAACTGAAGAAATCCAGTTGATCCTCAAGCTCACAAACTACGATGAAAGGGTTTATTGGGTAAGACATTTGGCATAGGTCTTGACTAAAATTTGATTTCGCTCCGCAATAGGTTAACTGCACGCTTCAATGGAGGAAGTTGTTCGTAATTCTTGGAAGTGCTCGACGGGGAGGGCAAGAGAGATTAATGACTCAAGCTCCAGTAAACACACATTAATCCACATCTACCCGAACCTGAACCACAAGTTTCGATGGCTTCATATAGCAGAGATAACATAGTTGTTTTGACACCATTCAATGCTCCAGAATCCACGCACATGTCCATATACTTCCACACTTTTCTGCTATGGAACAAACCGATACTTGGCAAATTTCAATCCATTACATAAGTATAAATATTGTCCATTTGTGTTTATTACTAACAGCGATGACTTGTTAGGGAGATGTTATAGGATTGTGACATATTTTGGATATCTTTCTTGTTCTTAGTTTTGCATTTTTGACCATAGCAATGTATAGAAGTCTGTTCTATTTTATGACACTTGTGAATATTTGCATTACAGCAAGTAGCTGGTAGTTTTGTGATTTGTTGTTTTCCAAATTAAGTTAACTATTGTTGTCATTCTTTCTCCAGTTTACTTCGTCTTCTTGTTTTTTACACATTTTCTTGTAAGGAAACGACAGTGTGATAAAAGTATGGAAAATCGTGATGGTTTACAAAGGTTGTTCAAATTGATACTGCTGTATATTGAGGCTCTACATAAAAGGTATTACTGTGCCCTGCCTCCGTATATGTTGATGATAGTGTATCGAGGCCTGATAGCATATTGAGGCTCTACGGTACTTTTTTACATTGATATCGTTCTCTGTCTATTTGTGATGACAGCGAACACTAGTGCATTGTCGTATATATAGCAAAACATTCACTCCCTCCAGAAGATTCAAGCACATTATTTCCATTTCATCAAATATCTTTCAAAAAAGGTTTATTAGCAGCCAACGCAATATAAGTCACTGTCAAAGGTGTTTGAACATTTTTAATACTCCGTCTCTTATACTTAACTGGATGAGGAATGTCCTTTGTGACACGGATTTGAAGTTTTATTGTTTTGTATTATGGAATGTTACAGATCTGTTATCTTAGAACTTTGCAACTTTACTGTTTTTAATATTTCATCAGTTAGTGTTTAACCAGCACGTGATTAACACCTCTCTTTGTGTTATTATCATTAAATTCTTCAACATCGATCATTCTGAGACGAGGTTCATAAAATTATGACAGAAACCTCCTCGGTTGGATGCCGTGTTACATCAGTTATCATGTTTGAGATAAAGGGAAAGGATAATTGGATCAAACAATCTTGTATTAGAATATGAAGTATAATAATATATCTATTTGAAGGATATTAAAAGGACATGCATCTCATATGTGATTCCCATATCCGAAGCAACTATAGCCATGGAGGTGATGAATGGGATTCCAGAGCTTTTGATCACGCGTGGTTGTTTTTCATGCATAGATGCATAAATAACGTCTGATAGACAGCCAGTCCTCACATGATATCATACATATTTATGCCCTCTCGAGAGGAACATACCCCGACCATTGTGCTTTATCTCGATATTACATCATGTTCTATCATGCACAAAGGTCTTCTCGAGACATGATTTTGGCACATTATGTGTATTTTGTGAGGACTGGGTGTGATAGAAAACACTCCAGTGACTACAGAGCCAGGTCTTCTATTGCATCGTCCAGTGTTACTGACGGTAAATCATACCTCTTAAGTGTCTCGAACAGGAATTTGCTAAATGTGTTACGAACAGGGAGGTTTTTTACCAATAATAATATTAATAGTCGAGTTTTCTTTTACATGTTGGTAGAGTAGCTGCACTAAGAATTATTGCTGGCAGGTTGTCGAAGTTGTCAACAGTTATTTGTGTAAAGTTATTTTGATTAATTTGATTAATTATTTATGATGAATCGATGAATTTAACTTTCACTTACTTTGATAAATTTTATATTAATGTCCACGTGTAGAAAAGATAACAATAAGACCTTTTTTAAATTAAATCAGAGTAACGTTTGCTTTATAACTTGAAAAGTAACATGATAAAAAAATGTTAGAAAGCAAAAAATGGAGGAATCCAACGAAAAGCAAGGTTGGTAAAGAAATTTGTGGGAGTAATATTTTATAAGAGCAAAAGAAAAATACTCAGTCTTGATATTAATCTCGGACAAATTCGGACAGTACGGAAAGGAAGAGTAATATATCAGAATTTACAGCTGAAAGTCACACAAGCAAATAGTTCACAGTATAACGAAAACCGTTAAAGGTGATCAAGTAATATAAAGTAAAATAAAACGTTACAAAGAAATTTAGGCCTCAATGGAATAAGGACACTTCATAAACATGGCACGCATCTGGTGTGCTGTGACTTATGTCTTCAAGCTGGAATATGAGTTGTTGTGTCAATCGTCTGGTCATCTATCTTTGTTCGTCGTCATTTTTTCAGTGGAATTGTGTAAATCAAAACAAGAAATATATGATGGTAGCCTTTGAATGCATAGTTTCAGGTACATTGAGGTCTGCCCACATCAGAGTGGTGTAATAATGATTTTCATTTTAAGGGACTAAGGGGAAAGACGGTTGAAGTGGGAACAGTTAGTAATGGCACTATGTGAGGGGAGCGGAGTCCTCGATTGTTGTGTATCGTACAGAAAAAAACTTTTAGATAACAATGTCTTCCGAATTTGCAGGAAATGGCACTTGCCAGTGTCTCTGGCCTTGTGAGTTTCATTTCATACTTTCATTTTCTTCGAATTTTATGGGAGGGGCAGAGGGGGAAGACATTTGCCGTTTGCCTGCTGTTACACATCTGCACGTCACAATATTTTTGTAGATCAGAGTTCAAAGAAGATTTCAGTTGGGTAAAATAATTGAAATTTCCGTCTTCCTACCTAACAAAGTTCCTCGGTTTCCATACTTGCCTAGTTGAGTCCCTGCCAGCCGTTTGTGTGCACACTTACATGCTCGCTTACTTTTGGTTAAATTAAAAGTCAATTTGGATCACTAGAGGGTAAATTCTTGAATTTGCTGAAGGGTCTGCTATCTCAAACCTCAAATTTCAAAGACACCAGTTTGTCGAATTGTTCACTGACATTTGTTGTGGATATTGCAGCAACCAGGTGCACCTATACCTGATTGGAACTCAAAAGATACCACAACTAATCAAATATGAAAATGAAACCCCTTGTAGAGACTTAACATCAACTTATTGCTTAAAATATAACATCATCAGAATGTTTACAAATAGCAAGGTGCTCTTCCACAATGAGCACAAGTTTTCTAGTATAAGACTGACATCGTCTTGCATTAAAACTTTTCAAACCGCTACAGCTGTTAACAGATTTTCCACTGAGCAGAATATCTGGGCCCCATCTGGCTTTAAACTGTGCACGATCGTCTCCATATTTACCATATGGATCCAAGATGGGTGTCATGTGGGCTACGTTCGCATCATTTTCCCCATATATATATTAGTAAGATCCAGATGGACTTCAGTGGGGGTAAGTGGGCAAATTAATTCCAGTCCTACATTTTAAAGGGGGAAATCAGGGTTTATTTTCACAATTTATTTCACTACAATTCTCCACCGGTATCGTATACAATGAGTTATAACTAACAAATATGATCAAGATTATCTCAAAACATGTGGACAATTTCGAGAAACGAGTCAAATTTACAAAAAATCGGTGAAGAACTCCGAAAGTCTGTGACATCCATATTCATCGAATCAAATATGAAAATTCAATACTATGGCCTTTTCAAGGTATGAGGAGATGTGGCTGAACAGTTTCATACATAGCCTACGTATGATGTATGTGTCATCAACTATCACTAAACTGTTGTTTACTTAATTAGCATTGAACAATGCACGAACAGCGTGGGAATCATAAACACTTTGGTTATGTTTATTCATGTAACGTCATCTCAGTCTTACGCTGTGATTGATCATCGTATTAGTAGAGGAGGCTGTCTTGTCTTGTACATTCAACAGTGATTAGAGCAATAATTAACGTTTTTCTACCTTCAAATACCTCCCTAACGTCTTCGGTGAACAATCAGTTTAGAAAGAAAAATCAACTAAAGGTAAATTTTCCCAGTCAAACCCTGATTTCCCCTTTACGTTTGGTTATTTTTTCCAATCCATGTATCTCCTAACATAACACTGGTGCAAATCCTGCTTGGGCTCAACCTGTTGAGTACGTTCCACGTTTTACACTGTGTAAAATCATTGTATGAAAGTTATGTCATGAATACTCATCAATATCCATATTTATATCTGTTGCTTCATGCCTGTTTATAGGATTGAAATGTAATTAATCTTTATTTACACGGTAATTAAAAGTTTTTAGTTGTTAGTTAATTGTACGTATTTATGGGAGTTTTATATGTATCTGACATAAGTTTCATTCAAATATTGTTACTGTTATTGGTTAATAATTCGAACGGTTGTGATCCACATTAATTTTTTTCAATAGATTGCTTATACTCAGAGCAATCTTTTCTTTTTCTTGTCTTTTGCACAATGCAATAAAAGATACTATACAAGCACATTTTATACATAAATGGATCATCAGTAAGATAGAACTGCACAGACTGCTCTTGTATAACGCATATCGAGCTAACCCACATTGTCCAGGTGGGTCTTAGATGGGCCAACGGTGCAAATGACAGCTGCGTCCCATATGGGCAATCTTTATTCCAGTTATCTTATCTGGGCTCCATGTGGGTTACCCATCTTTTCCCATATGTTATCCCTCTTACACCAATCTGGTGCCCACCTGGGTCCCAGATATTTTGTTTGCCGGGATCTCTCGTAAGGAGTCAACAAAATTCGTAGAAACAATTCGTAAAAATGTAATGAAAGTTACTTTACCACACATCTGGCCGTTTAAAAAAAAAACTTTGAAATATGTCAGACTCAACTTCGTTGTTTTCACTTTGTACGATTCCGTGTATTTTCATATATTTTTCACAATCAAGGAATCCATGGAACAATGTTAACTTCATCTGAAACAGTTGATTCTGGAGTTCTCCAGGTTTTGGTTATTACTTTGCTTAAAGGATTTCTCTTGTCAGTTTACTCCACAACATCAGGTAAAGGGTTGAACCTTCTGCTATACTTCACCCGAAAGCTTGCAGAAGGTTCAACTCTATTGGTTTCTATTACCTGCACGTGTACATTGACCTGTTGCGGAAACATACAGGGTATCAGAGCAGGAAAGCGGATGGCCGGCACGCAATTTTTTTGAAGGGTTCATAACGAATAACAGAGCTCTTCGGTTGATTTCATAAACTGTATGACAGCTGTTTTACATGTATCATTTGTTTTGAATATTAGTCTGGGTTACATTATTAGAGCTAGATCAGAGGAAATTGATCAATTATTCTACCTGATATAGATTTTAAAAGGGTGCAAAGTGAGAAACGATACCGCCAACTTTTTGACCTTTTACAGTAGGAACAGTATTAACCATAGCGTTAGATTTATTATGTTAAACTATTTCATCCTGCTTGACTGGGATTTTACTGTAATTCGTTTAGATAGGAATTGATTACGTTTCAACATTATTGAATGTGAGCCAATATATTGCCAGATAAAAAAAAAAAAGACCACTTTCCATTACATTGACTTGAAAGTCAGGTGATTTAAAATACCAATCAAGAGAACATGTATGCCGGCCTGTATGCTATAACTTTACCTCTCCTTCCGTAATTCAGTACTGCATATGAATGTTAGGTAACCTCAGAAAATATTAATATTATTTGACAAACTGCCATTGCCAGTGGTGAACAACTGCACGTAAAAACATGTAGATTAAACTTGTCCAATTTATCTCACTGAATGTTTTCTAAAGCATTGGACAAATACTTTATTACTCAAGTTGTTTTTCTCCCTTTTTTTCTATTTGAAAGGACCGGGCATGTTCACTGGCATATTTACTGATTGGGTATGTCGCAATAACTAGAACGCTTTGTGGGCAAGTTACTAACATGTACATTTTCTTATAGTTAACCCTAAAAATATACAATAAATGAGAGTTTTAATGTGCAAGCAAGGTTGAATCCTGCTTATGCCCTGAAAAAAATGTTAAAGCTCAGACAGACGGATTCAGTTTCATACAAACATATTTAATTGACTTAACCATGACTTTCTTTTCCAGCTTCAGTATTTGAGATTGATATCAACAACCAGAAATTGTCTTGCTTCAGATGTATTCATATATGTTACATGAACATATATTTGAGCACGTATTTTAATAAGTTTCCTTTTATGGATTACGAACCTCAACAGGCTTTGAGTTGTGCTGGTATTCAATGCACACACACACACTTTCATCGCATTTTTGAGTTATTGCCGAGGGCAAGCAATCTACTTGGTGATGATATTATAAGTGTATGTGTGTGTGCCTGTGTGTGTATGGGGGGTATCCCTGTGGGTCTGGGTCGGCGTTTATTTGCGTGCATGTGTGCGTGCGAAAGAAAATCTCAATCTCAAAAGTTTGCAATCACAATTCTTCCTAGATCGCAAGGCCGATAAGGAACAAAGTTCTTACATAGTTGACCCATGGTCTGAACTTAGTCTGCCGTCAAAATTTAAGGTCAGAGATCAAAGGTCAAAGGTAATAGTAAAGTAAGTGTAAATCTTATTTTGCTGTATTACTTAAAGGGAAACAGGGCATTTAGAATACACCAACATAACATACAAAAGAAAATAGCTTCAATCATTGTTAAACCATTCCGTCTCATCAATAAACATCTACCAAAGCTTCATCTTCTCAAAACATGATACATGTGATGAGTAATGGAAGATGCATCATTTGAATGTTGAACAGTTTCGGTGAAAAAATTAATTTTGAGCAATAAATAACTGAATTTCTATCTGTGAGAAGCTTACTTCTTGAAAAAGAAGACTTTTTTTCAAGAAAGTCCCTCCTTATTTCGAATAATCTATCATTCTACGTCCTCAAACATTAGTTTTAAAAATATGAATGTTTTCTCTAAAACAAACGTCCTATTTCCCTTTAATCCAAAATGGCTACTTACATGGGACCTTCACATGTATGACCGGTATACAAGATTTTATCTTAAAATTATGTTTCTATGTATTTTGAGGTCAAAGGTCAAGTTCAAACTTGGTCATTGGGTACCTGATATGTACTGTTCACTCGATCGGTTATGTAATAAGTCAATAGGGTACATAATACAGTAGGGCAAGTTCTACTAGTAATAGGAGCAACATAACTTATTATACCTTTGCTTTTCATTCAATGTGACTTAATATTTCAACCTATGCAATCATGTTTGGACTGAGCGAATATATCATTATTGTCATTTTACATTCTTTTGGCAGTACCCATACTCAGTATCGTTTTACTGTCACATGTCATGTATACACTCGCCAAGGAATTGAGTGGTTTACAGTAGGTTTTGGCGGGAAAAGAAATTGAGTAATGCAAATGATTGTGACGTGTTTCTTAGAACTATTACAAAACGCGCAAAGTCGTGGCGTGCGTATCTGAGAAATCAAAGGATTACTTTGACGCACACCCGATTTGCATGGGAATAAGTACTTTGACGGGCACGCATGACTGCTACATTTACACAACACTTGCGCGTTATCTACCCATCCATTGATGAGTTTGCTACGCCTAGCTATGTGTACCTACGCACTATGTACGTGTATAATGTAAAGAGCTGGGTGATCGATCAAACTCTCGATCTACTATAATACACACGTGTACAAGAGCGAACGATTATGGGCAACGAGAGTGATGGGATTTAACTCCGTGGATTACCCTCTTGTTTTAATATATTTATTTTTAATGCATTCTACTTTCCGACAAACTATCTGTGGTTGTGGTAGATGAAGTCTGATCACCTTATATGAAGGAACGTAACTACTTAATGCAGCTCTTTGCCTTAGCTATAACTGCTTGCTTGGCAAGTAATAATTTGTTGGTTTGAATATTAGGAAAGCACAACCAACATATCACCCATTTCGAAGAAACCTGATATCACATTAGACACACGTCTACAAGGGTTCTATACCTTCACCAACGTAATTGACATTTTTAATTGTTTTGAGTTGACTCTTAAATACAGTAGACTGCTCATATGGTTCTCAAAACAAAGTGCAATTGGCTGTGTGCATAGTTCTACCTTGACCAACACAGTTGTCGGCATATTACCTTTAACTGACAGAGTGAACTATCTACCATGGTTCTAACATTTACTGATAAAGCAGACTACAGTATCTGCATGGTTCTACTCTTTTCAACACGATAGAATTTCTCCATAGTTCTACCTTGACTAATATAGTATAATGTCTCCATGGTTCTACCTAGTCTTATTACCAAGAGTACCTAACACAAAGCTGTAATCTGAATAAGTAAAGAAAAAACAGTTCAGTAAAAGGCTGTTCTACATATCCACAGGTATATTGCGGTAACTCTGTGGGCTAGAAAATTGAGGAAACAACTTTGATGTTTAGCAGCAGGTCTTTGTTAGGACAGTATTAACCGACCAATTTTGCTGTATGGGATGGGAAACTATACATAAATAGCACTTTAAATACACTGCAGGATATAAGAGCATCCCACTTTGGTTTATATTACTTGCATATTAGTCCCCTATTTACCTGTGCAGGAACTGGTTCTGCTAAAATTATTGTTTGAAACGTTCTGATAATTGGCAGGAATGTTTAAACATATGTTTGCTGGCTCTATTTTTTTTTTCACCAAACAATCATCAAATTTCACCAATTTACCATAAGAGTGATGTACTGTACCTTCATTATTGTGTTCATAGGGAGTATAATGCTCAATTAGCTCTCAACATATGGTGAAAATACAAATTTCTATGCAAAATTGGCTTTCTGTAAAATCAGCACTGAGATTTCACCGGATTTACCATGAGTGCATTACAGTAATATTATGTTGAACAATGGGTTCTCAGCTGAGTCCTTGCAAAGCTTTAAGTTAATTTGTCTAATAGTTCTCAAGCTACACAGAAAATACAAATTTTGGGGCCAAATTGACTTTTCTAAAAAAATTGGCTTTCTATAAAAGTAGTGTACCTTGAATATTACATTCTCATGTAAGTTTTTGCAAAATTTTACATTAGATACTCGAATACTTTTCAAGATATGCTGGAAATACCAATTTTGGGGCCAATTTTTTCCCCTAAAAGAAAAAACAAAATTCACTGGATTTACCATTACAGTAACATTATGGTGAGCAACGTGTTCTCAGGTAAGTCCTTAAAAATCTTCAAGTTAATGGATCCAATAGTTCTCAAGATTATGTTGGAAATACAAATGTTGGGGCAAAATTAGCTTTTAAAAAAAAAAAAAAAAACTAAATTTTGCTCTCTTTAATACAAAAGTGATATAACTTGAATATTACATGCCCAGGTAAGTCCTTGTAAAATTTTGCATTTAATTCTAAAATAAATCTCAAGATACACTGGAAAGACTGATTTGACTGAAAAAAAAAAAAAGCAAAAAAGGCTTTTTTCCTCAAAAATAATCAACTTTGACTCAATTCACTAAACAACCAATACATCTCCGAAGTTTTGGCATCATGCACAACCTTAACAAATTTAAACTTAAACGCTCGTGTACTTTTTAAACTTTGTTTTCCATTCATTCCGAGGACCTCATTATTGTGCTTCCTTTTGTTTTTTTCTTCCTGAACCTTAACCTTAACAATAGCCTGTCTATTGTTAATCTTGAGAGGACCGGAGACATCTATTGAATTTTCTACAGAGGACCTAAAATCTATTGTTTCGGTCCTCGATCCAACCCGAAAACAAGGGCACAAGCAGCACGCTCACACACACATTTGTACGGATATGTTTTCATTTATACCACTCAACAGGACACGGCTGCACCCGGCGTCACTTTACCATTGGGTACCCCTATTCATCTACTCCAAGCGTTTCCATGGCAACCGTTCTCCTATGGGTGCAAAATGCAATATATAACTCCACTAGCCAAGTGACTGCAATATCTTATCTTAGCCCTATAGGGCTATAAGATAACAATCCTAATTAATGTGTGCTAACTTTAACTACTGTCAAATTCAAATTAAAGGGTTGAAGTATAACTTATCCAATGGCTCTATCTTTTCCTTGGCTCTTGAAAGTCAAAGGGGTAAAATTTACAATTAATATACAACAATTAACAAGTTCTTGCTCTTAACATTAAATTCTTAAGATGTTGAACCTATATGTAATGAAGTTTATTATTGAATTTTACAAACAAACACTGCTTTGCATCGTCAAAGAACCATCTCTGCAAAGCCCCCAAATCACTTAAAGGTAGTGTGACATACATTCTAGAACAGAGCTGGCTTTATTCAAACGTTGCAGACTAAACCCTGGATTAAAATCCGTTGGAACTGAGTTTCTATCTGTCACCGTTCTTTGAGATATGACTGTTCAAAGTTTGAAGACGTGGTGTGTTGCACAGTGTTGGTGTTCCTTTTCTAGGCCCGGGCATTCCCCCTCCCCCCCCCAAAAAAAATATTAAATTGGGTTCTGTGTTCTTTGTTGTATTATATCATGTTCCACTGCTTGCTCCAATTTTCATTTACATTTTGAAGCTCGAAATGGATCATTATCAACCAATGAAAAAGTGCAGTCTAAAGGTATCTTCAGCACTCGCATCCCCTCCTATTCGCGAACTATTCCAAGACTAGTAAAATAATTTAGATATACATGTTTATCATTTAATTTCATCGGTCCATTTATGCATCTGGTTTTTTAAGTTTTGCATAAGGATTATGTACATGCTGAAACTGGTGGTTAAGCATCTGAGACAACTACCTTTAATTGCGTGCCAGCTGAAATCCCACTAGAAGTGTCACTGCAACGTCGGTCACTTTGTCTGGTCATGCGGCAGGGTCCACGCAAACATGATACACACAACCAAAGGTGTCTCCGAAAACGAGGCCCAAGAATAAAGATCGAAATAGGATCACTACACGTATTTAGCATATAGATGCATGTTCGCCAGTGGGTCACTATCAGTAAAATAGGATCTGGTGGACAGCTAGCAACAAAGATGCTTAGAAAGCCATACATATGAAACGGTAACCAACACACAGCAAAGCTTACAACAAGACCTATAGCCACCCACGCAACCTTATTTCTTCTTGTTCTGCTGTCATCTCTCGTCATCTTGTTCTGTGAGAAGATTGTTCTTGCAAGTGATGCATACAACACCAAAATTATACCCAATGGAAACGCATACATCACCACAAATAGATAAACTGTCATGATGTCGAAGTACACGTGTCCGATTATCGATAGTTGACCTTCCTCGTCTGCAGGGCTGTAAATCCATGCAGTAGGTACAGAAACAGTCCCAGAGAAGATGAACACACCTACTACTTTCCAACTAGTCCCTTTGACAGTTCTAACCATCGGTCTGACCACGGCACTCCATCGGTCGTAACTTAACAAAACCAAAGTGTAAACGGAGGTACAACATATGAAACATAATGCAAAGTTCACCAGGTTAGCAATCATATGGTGGAGAGTTTTTGAGTTATGATTAATCAATTCCAGGGGCATGAGGGTAACCAACATCAGAACGTTGGCGCCACAAAGCACAGAAATCAAAACATTAGCTGTATTTCGAAGTTCTCGAACTGTAATCACAAGTGAAATGACAGCTGAGTTTGCCAATAATCCAAACACCAGTATGGTTACGAGAAGACATTGGTAAACGGTTTGACTGGTATCACTGCGCTCGTAAAACGACCGGCAGTAGCTATCAAAAGAAAGCCAGCTGTAACTAGAGGAATAGTTTGACATGCTTAAGAGGTTAGTGAAATTGATGCAGGAAAAATTATTAGGAATATCATGACACCGAGCATTGACAACAGTTAGATATAAGTATCCACAAACTTAGAGGAAATTTGTACAGTCTTTTCCGTCCGTCGATTTGATGAAAAACAGATTCCAGTCTTCTGGTTCTTTCCAGTATTGTATAGGGAATCTCAGGCAGGACTATCCAGAACCCATGCAGAGGTGCGCACCAGACACTTTGTGCGTTACTGGTTACTATAGTTTTAGACCGTCGTTTGTGTGACAAAGCTCGTAAGTTCTAACCACTGGATCTTCAGATCTGTAACAATTAAAGGAATAAACCTGATCATTGACATTTTCTTTTACTTTCTGTTCAATTGAAAAAAATATTTAATAGCGTACAAAAGAGTGGAACATTACAAGTATACAATGTATTGAAGCAGATGTGGCCCGGGGGAAATTATTACATTTTTGTTGGGGAACAAACTCATGTTTTACCATCTATATACGGTATTAGTACAATCAGGTGGCGAGAGGGTACCACGACGAAGGAAGCAACTTGCAAATTGTTAGGGATGCATCTGTACTCCCATCTGGTTCTTTCCCAGTTCCTAGTTGTCCTGTATTAGTTTGTTACGATAAATGTACAGGACTAGGGGTATGTCTTTATTAAATCAATAAGCTTTTACCTTATCCAATTAAAAATAAATGCACAATAATTAGTAAAGTGTGAAGAACAAAGAAACAGATATACAAACTACTCACAAGAAGAGTACACCTGATGTTGCGAAGGTTGAGCTGAACTCACCAAACTGACGTTTGAAGTATTTTACAGTATGGATTACCCCTCTGATAACACAAACAGATTGGCAGCATGCATGGTTGTCATGTGATAGATACCAGATTGGAAAAGCAGTTTGATTTGCAACGATAGCTTTGACAGAAAAAAAAAAAAGACCCCGGACAAAGTAGACTTACATATGTAATTACAGCATTTTGGGCAACACCTAGTAACAACTGGAAGGAGTGCATACTACGATAGGAAGCATATATTTGTTTCATGTCTTTCGGCAGGGTATGAACTGCTGCTGTTTTACCATCTGTGCAATCTATGTTCATAGAACAGTTGCTGACAAGTAGAAAGCAATCTGGCAGGGATGTTTTGTCTTTCTCTCTTGAATTTACATTATCTTCCAAGGGGTTTTGATATAGCAAGTCATGCAGGACATGAATAAATGCTATCAAAATATTACTGACGGTAGCTATGCTGCAATGGAATAATTGTGCAACGGTGAATGTTGTAAAGTGTAAAAAGTAGAAAGTTTAATTCTGACGAAGTTTCATAAGTGTTATAAGCACCCGGTCTTCTAACACAATGCTATCTACTTTATAGCCATCAAAGTGAACAATGAATTCTTCAAATCTTTCAACATAGACAACAACTATAAGAGACATGTTTTTGTTTGAAAGACCTTTTTCCATGAGAATGACAACATCACTGAGTCATGTGAATGAAAACTGCAGCATTTGATATTTTTGTTGCCTTTTCAGCATATTAAGTCCTTCCAGACTATTGTCTAACTGTGCCTTTAACGAGAGATAGTCCACATTATTGCTCAATATTTCCTCCTTCAAATATGGAATGCAGGACATTGCAGGCAAATTATTGTTTTCCTTGTTTTTGTCACTTTTATCAGATACTCCATCTTTGTTATATTTCTTAATAACGTTTTTGTCAGCAGCAAGAATTATTGGAAAGTTGGTGTCAAATAGTTTGTCAGAAATTCTTTTGTACAATTCTGGGCTATTTTTCTCTCCTCTATTTACACAATGACAGCTGCAAACACGTGAAGATTTGATGGGCTCTCTATCTTCTCGCTTGTAAGTAGTAATTTAAATGGAGTAAATCGATCCAGTACACAAACATTAATGACTGACCAGTCTATGGCAATATTGAGGTAGTTTAGACACAGACCCCCTGAACCTTTATACCAAGTCCCACTAAACTGAAATTTACATATTAAGTCAACCACTTAGTATCTCTTTCTTTCTGAATTTAGAAATACCATTCCTGTACCTATTGCCTGCACTTTGAAAGGACCATCACAAATTGAGAAATTTCATATGATACTTAAGCCCCTAAATGGGGGATTCCATGAGTCAGTCACCCAATCTACAAACAATACACGCTATGATCAATTCTTACATTCCAATCACTTAAAGGGAAATAGGGCGTTCAGAATACACCAACATGACGTGCAAAAGAAATAGCTTTAGTCATTGTTAAACCATCACGTCTCATCAGTAAACACCTGACAAAGCTTCATCTCCTCAAAATATTATGCATGTGATGAGTAACGGAAGATGCATCATTTGAATTTTGAAAACTTTGGGTGAAAAAATTCGTGATGAGCAACAAATAACTGAGTTTCTATCTGTGAGAAACTTATTTCCTGAAAAGAAGGCTACTGTCCTTTCTTATTTTGAATAATCTATCATTCTGCGTCCACAAACATTGGTTTTAATAATATGGTTGTTTTCTGTCAAACAAACGCCCTATTTCCCTTTAAGACACTGATTCTTACCTGGGTATACCCCTACTGTAAGTGGTAAGCTTTTCTGCAGCCTGACCCATGAAAAACTAGCCACGATGTGACATGTAGTCACTTGCAAACTGAATGGTGAACCATCATTTAAAAATTAAGTGGCACGCAGTATAGCATACCATGTAACATAACAGGTTCTTCAATGGTGTCTTCAATTTACCAGTTGCTTGTAAGAATGCAAAGCAATTTCCTCAATGATACAACTGAAGTCCGTTTCTATTAATCAAAGAATCCTACTAGATCTTGAAGCAGCTATAGCAAACTGCTTGGCCTTAAATCGCCACCTAGGAAAACACCAATTTATACATCCACCACTAAACTTCATTAGGCAAACTGACAAATTTGTCACAACCACTATTAGTTATTTCATCCCACCACCAGCTACAACAACAAGATTAGTTCGCCTGAAGTAGGGCCCACTTTGATCCATTTCATATGTTTGACCTGCGTACTGCAAAGCTCACATTTTCAATTAATTAAGTATTGATTTTTACAAACATTCTAGGCCTCGTTGCTTCCTTTTTCTAAGAATTGGATGGAAGGGGAAAAGCTTCAGCCTGAGAGACAATTGATGCCTAATATCCTTTCATTTTAATAACAGATTAGCCAAGGCCCAGCATAATTTAAGGAATTAAACTTTGATTTCATCAATGGTGGTCTTTTGTAAGTTAACAATGTATGACAAGTGCATTCTTGGCTAACAGTACTAGACTTGAAAAAATGTGGAGCAGCTGCTAATGACAATACAGGCCTTCTACAGTTCCAAGAAAGACATACTGTTGCTTGGGATGAGCACATGCAATAGCCTAGGCCTAAATCTACACCTTTTTAAAAGTAAGTACAGTTTCTTTTAGACTATGTACAGTTACTATACATCTAGACGTAAGCCTAGGTCCTGGTTTTGCCCTCACTTATTTAGTATTGGAGCAGTGCAGTAGGAGTGCTCACCGTAACACAAGTTCAAACAGGCAACAAGTTTTTTATTTGGATAGTGTGAATCAAGCATGCTTTATGACTTTCTACGTGATGACCATGCATAGTAGAGTAAGCGCCACCTTCATCATATTTACGTGAAACAACGTCAGAAACAAGTATTTGCCACGTTACTTTTCATTTCTATGGAAACATTTGACTAACAGCCAAAGTTTCAAAAGTATTGCTGACGATCATGTTTCAAATCGTATCAAAACATTGACCAAAATGTCTTCGGTAAAACTCTCATTTTAAATCTGGATAGAAGAGGCAATATTTTTATCATTTTGTTTTTGACATTGTTATGCATTTATTTGATAGTAAACAGTATTTTGATAGATGTTATCCTAATGTGATTGACTCAAGGTTGCATCATAAGTCTAGTGTTATGTACGGCCATGTTAAATTCAAAACCTATTTCCAAGTAATCACTCATTTTAATACAACCAAAAGGTATTAGACTGATAAGGACACATTTATGAATATTTCTGTCAATTTACATGCATGAAAATAATGTTTCATATTTTTGTTTTGTTAGATGATCGACTCATGATATCCCATGATTTACATATATTTATATGTTTTCAACACATATACATTTGACAAATAAGACAAGACACGGAACCCTGAAAATTCTACAAAAGCATTTACACTTGAAAACGCTGCATTTTGTCCATCATTGAAACCACCCTAAACCAAATCCAAACGATTCTCAAATTTCTGTTTTCTTTCTAGTATAGTAGTTTTTATTGGGAGTTTGAAATTAATACACTGACCTGGTCCGATGACGAGTGAGAAGACTTTATAACCTTATGAAAACGTCTATAGCCTATCTTGAGTTCAGTCAATGATAGCCTAATGCCTCCAGGAATTTGGGATACCACATACTATATAGCTTAGTTCATAGAGAAATTATACTGCAATCAAAAACTTTTCTCTAAAAATTTCTTAAATTGATGAAATGCGGATCGAAACTAACTACAACAGACATTAAATAGAAGTAACCAAATGCTAGCAAGGATGCTATAAATAATGCTATTATTGAATCATTAATTCTGTCGGCAAAATATGTCTTAGATACTACCTTAAAATGAGCGAGTTAATGTTCACACCAGCCACCCATATCGGTATATGCGGAAACCTAATTAAGCAGTGTACTATCGAATTACTCATTAACTTACATTTTGTCAAAACGTAATAAAAATAGCTAATACTCATCCGAGCATGGAGAATCGCAGTCTATTAGTCCATTGGGAACTTATTGAACAATTACCTTTTCTTAAATTTTCGAGCTTTATAGCCAAACTTATAGCCACTTGAAATAATCATATCTGCGATATCGATGTAAGTGAAGACAGCTAAAGCCATACAAGGCTTGAAAGGATTGGCCTTTGTGGGGGCTCTATACACTAGGCACAACTAAACACCTTGCAGTGGCATGCGCAGCGTTCAATAGGTGAAAAAATTTTGTACCAGATACCAGATTTTGTACACATTGCCCCAACTGACATTGGGTTTAACATGATGGTCTAAGACGGTGGATTTTTTTTTGTAATTAATTAATCGTGAGATACAACATATTGCAATCTATGACCAGAGAGTTGTAACTCCCTGCTATGACTAACTTTTTACTGAGTAGAACGGTAGGATATATTCCATTTTGACACATTATAAGTTTGGAAAATTAACACAATTAAGAATATTATGTCGTCTTATGTTTTATATTGTCCTCCAAAAGTAAGCAAACTGTCAAACATATAAAACATGAGATAATGATCTACTAGTAGGTAGTTTACAGCTTACTTCACCTGAGTCATAGCCTGGTGAGGACCAGGGGCATAACTATCTATTTTCTCTCTCTCTCTCGGGTTTTGTCTCGCACAAGAATGCATGAGGAGAGGATGTGGCGGATAATAAAACCAGTCGTAGTGCACACAGGAATGTGTGCTTCCACTGAAAAAAAAAAAAAAAACCACTCCCACTAGCAGTGGAGGTGTAGGACTGATAGTTAAATGAGGAGACTATCTATCAGTGTGTGTGTGTGTGTGGGGGGGGGGGGCATACCAGGAAGTTTATGGATACAAATGCCACCTAGATAAACGAAATTTTCAGACCCTCAAGAAGGTCTAATCACCTGGAAATGGGGCTGTCAGCATTTTTTTATTGTATAAAAATACCCTCCTTTTCACATTATTTGACGTTTTTCGCTTGACATGAACCATGATAGAAGTTCGGTTCAACTTCATTAGCTGAAAGAAGAATTTCAAGGTAGTCACTGGCGCATTATTCCGGTGTATATGTATTTTTTCACTAGCAATATCCGGTACTCCAGTCTCTTCATTTCTTTTTAAATTCACTAATGGATCGTTTAACCCCGTAGGTGAATCGAAATGACTTCCCATCTCTTTGCCCTCGCCAGTGTCCAATTTTACGGAAGCTTTGAAAACTCATACCAAAGCAAAAAGATTCATCACGATAAAAATGACAATTTTAGGGGAAATTGAAATTTTAATGACTTAGATTAAGTCGTCTAGATGACAAAATTCTAATCTGGCGATTTGATAAAGTTGCCAAAATGGCCAAATTAGGAAAATTGTCATTTTGCCGATATGAAACATTTCGTCAAAATGACAAAATTAACAAAATTGTCATTTGTCGAGTAAACAAATCTCGTTAAAATGGCAAAATTATGAAAAATGACATTTTGACGAGATTCCACAACTCATCAAAATGGTCACACTGGCAAAAAAATTGTCATGTCTCTCAAGATCTAACTAGCCTAAATGACAATCTTCCAAATTTTGCTATTTTGACGAGATGTTTTAGCTGGACAAACTGACATTTTTTTTAATGTTGCCACTTTGACGAGTCGGTCTAACTTTTTTTTCTTTATTCTGTCATTTTGAAGAGATGATCTAAGTTGGCAAAATGACAGTTTTCAGAATTTTGCTATTTGCCCCTTCTTTTACGAATTTTTTAAAGAATTAAGTCAGTTCAATGAGACTTTCTAACTCGGCAAAAACGGCAATTTTTAGATTTTTGTCTTGTTGAAGAGTTCATTAAGTCGTCAAAATGTCAATTCTACCAAAATTGTCATTCTGCAGAGATGGTTCTCTACTCTTTTTCATGTCCCGTCTGTGTTTCGGTATAATTACACTATAATTCTCCTCAAGTCTAGACCAAGTCAAAGAAAAAGAGGCCAAAGCTGGTGGTCCCTCCCGTGGACCCTCATCGATCTAATAGGCCATTTCAGAGGTCACCTCACTTGTTGCAGCTGAAATATTGTATGACAAAAAGCTCTCTTTTTCACGTTATGATCCATGACCACTGTCGCATCTAAGTACCCTATTGCAGTTCTTCTCAGAGAACATCCCTTAGATTAGTAAAAAAATTCTCCTGTAAATGTCTCGCTTTGCTGCTTCCTGTCAAACTGTCACCCGAAGGTTGGGGGCACGATGTTCCCCTCACACTTCGCCTTAACATTCTTAACCTTACGTTAAAAATTACATTAAGGTAAAGTTCTCTCGTTTGTCCATACTTTCTTCTCAATGAATAAGGGTGAATGAGGATGAGGCAACTTGATGCGGGACTTGTATATGTCTCAAGTAGCAAGTGTTGTGCTTATATACCATTTCGAAACTTAGCCCTGACTCTCAACCCGGAACATTGTTTGCAAAGTCGCGGTTTCGCACTTCCATTTTTTGCCCAAACGCGTAATAGAGCCACCGATAAAGCAGAGGATAAACATAGGGATCAATGGTCTTCATTAGAGCGCAATCAGTTAAGGTGCACCTTGGCTAGTGATACTGTATTCCCCCTCTCTCAATCTTTTATGAGATCTGTTTCTTGTCATTGTTTTATCTCTCTCTCTTTCTTTCTTTCTCAACTCTCCTCCCATCCGTAGTCCCCCCCCCCCCCCCTTTATCTTCTTTTTCTCGGCATCTGGCTTGCCAAAGAAAGCCCAGAATCGAATGGTTCATGATGCGGACATTGCCAAATTGCCCCAGCAGCTAGTTCGCATCCGCAGATAAGCCCACAAAACGAAAAGGAGCAAAGGTGATCTCTACAACTTCCAACATCTATTGCGTCATCACACTGATTGTGCTGATTTCTCTGTGACGTTGGACTTACCTTTCATCATTAAAGTTTGGAATACTTAACTCAAAAAATAAAACAATGTAATTTTATGGAAATCACCTTTTGTGGCGGCCCATGGGCCCGTGCCCCGGTGGCCCTAGATCTGACTGACCCTGCTTACAAGACAAACTACTAACACTTTATGAACCCCACAAGTATATCAGTCTCCCCAAGAGTGCAACATTTTAATTCGATCTTATCTTCTGCAGTTTCCTGTTCTGATATTTTCAGATTTCTATTTTTTCACCTAAGTTAGACTATGTCGTTCGTTTGTCATGGTAAATGTAATGGAAGGGTTATGTTACACATGTTCCGTACGTAACTACGTTATCTCAGTAAATGAATTGCATATTCAAACATCTACAGATAATGACGTTATAACCGAAAATGAAAGCTGAAGTTATTCTCTGTATTGAAAATTTCCGTTAGTCAAGTTATTAATTCAGGACACGAGATAGTGTTAGGTATCCCTTACAGCTAGATAGCCAGAAGAAATATTCATTGAAGATTATATGAATCTGTCCTGGCAAGCTCTGGTCCTGGCAAGCTCTGTCCAGCACTTAGGACATGCTATCATCAAGTTCTTTCTTCAATCAAACGATCAGACTTGTTTAGAAATCTCTGCCCACGTAACAGGCCTCTTGGCAGATTAGACTTAGACATTTCTTAGAAAATTAGATTTTCGTCTGTATGGTTTACTTTTGACAAATTTGGGCTCAGAACGCAAAATATAAATTTTATTTTGAACTTCTTCTACTTTTATATTCTTATCAATCGAGAATGAATCGATTGCGTTAAACTCCTTTTAAGTGCATACTTACCTCTGTCAATGCTTCATTCGGTTGTAGTTGGGTCTCTTGAACCTGCCAGACGAATTATAATAATACAGAAGTAAAAGGAATAGTAGATAATATAGTTTGACAAGAAGGAAGTCGATAGACAGTACGGAAGCGTAGAAGGACCTGTATGACACTGCAAAAATGTATAAGACATCCACTGAACATTCAGTAAAATTTGGTATCCTTCCAGAGCTTAAAAAGTCATCAGTTGAACATTTTGCAAATAGCTGTTGAGATCACAATAAGCGCAGAAATTGAAAATTGCCCAATTGAAACTCATCAATTGGACATTAAGCATATGTTCTGAAGTGAAAGGTCAAGATCAGAGGGCAAATGTCAAAGAATTTGCACTAATTTGCTACCCTGTAAACATGTTTCGGGTCAAAATACAACAAATGTTAATGTTATCGCTTGTATGACGATAAATCACATAAGCATCAAAAACCAAAAGTTGCAACCTCATCAAAATTTTGTTTAATGTTGAATAGACCATTTCATAAAAGTTGCTATTGTAAACAGTTATTTTAAAATGTTACATTTCTGACTTTGCAAAGATGTAAAATCTTGCTAAATGTTAAATTGATGACTTTTTAAGCTACATTAAATCAGTGGGATAGTAGCTATGGGGCGTCAGTCCCGAACAAAAGCGTTGCCCCAAGCACCCTTCTCCCCCCCCCCCCTCCACTGGCTATCTGGGCAAAGACAATTTTGACTGGGCTGCTCACCTTGATAATGATAAACCCCTGCTGTAGAAAAGGTCTGTTACAATCAATCTATTGCAATTTATCGGGATAATTAAATCACTTGGGTGAACTTCTTGGTGTCCCACTTTACTACATATCCAAAGTCCCTCAAAATCCTGATACGGGAAAGTTGTCAAATTGCATATATATGTAAATTAGTTATTTTAATTATTCCTTCTGATTCCTCTTCCTTTCGTGTAGTATATTTATGTTTAGCTTTGTATCGTATGTCATGTGCTTATGCTATACATGTATGTCTTGCTTTGTCATTATTACCTACAAAGGAAGGAAATAAACTGAAACTGAAACTAGAGTAGTTTCCCCTGTAAGTCACTGCACCCAAGTGATAACATGATATCATGCATGATTACGTGTCTCCATACCCACACCATTTAGCTCTCCCCCATCTCTCTGGTTATAATCTAAATTTTGAACTTGAGCAACTAATATCACACTGCGCGACCGTATGAAAGGTGAGGTCTATTCCCATGTTTTGAATGTCAGTGAATCCAATGATGATAATAAAATCTGTCGTGGGTAAAGAATAATATGGACATACAAAAATCATGATACATAGAAGTTGTTACAAATGCATAATTATGCTAATGAGCTTCCACCATAAACCACAAATTGGAAACCTACCATATGATTTGCTCAACATTGTGCTCACATATCAAGGGTGGAGTCTTTGCCCATGTTTTGATACTCAGTGCATCCAGCGATGATGAGGGTGGCGACTTTTTGTATGTATTAAGTAACTGGAGAATATTCTAAACAGCAGTAAACTGAAAAATAGGGATATCTTTGCACCAAATAAACCTGCCAACTCGTACCATTCAACGCCATTGGTTACGATTTTGTTAAGTTTTCATTTGTCAGGGAAAACAGCACCTGTACAGCACCTGAGATTTTAGCCGCAATCTATATCAACATGTACGCAATTATCTCACAAAAAGGTACATTTAGGTCATTTAGCACTCATTGTCAGTTGTACGTACACGCTTCTGCATCGTTAGTGCGGTATATCTTGTCCGATGTACTCTGATCGTGTCCAGACCCAGTTCAGCCGTTGCGTCCTGTGGTAGTCCACGTCACATTTAGTAATTGCAGATCTACTGAAATCGTTTGGAGTTACTCTGACGCTTACGTAGTTACACAATTTAACCTCAAGCAAATTAGACACTTTCAAGTTATCCAAGCTCATGCTAGGATATAGGTAGAGAAGAAAGGAAAGACTAACCGTTTAAATCTGAAGACTCATAATCATACATGATGTCATGTTCAATAGTTGGTGTTGGACATCATTTTTACCTGCGGAAAGCAAGGAATGTTCCTAATTTCCTGAATGCAATAATTGTTATATTTGTCATATTTGTTTCATAATTAGTAATCAAAGGTTTGTGATTGCAAGACCACGTGCATTGTTTGTGAATTAAAATTAAACATGGGATACACTAGAATTATTTTACACATTTTTTCATCATAATTGAGCACCTTGTATGGCTGTAACTTAGTTTGGAAAGTGACATTTCCTTCGAGCTAATGATTTAAAGTCTCAAATTTTTTAGGCACACTCCACGCGAACCAACTGTGGCGCTTCGTTTAGATAGTAAACGGAGTCCTCTCCCTCTCTCCGTTTCTCAAACGTCTCCATCTCACTTTCCAGTCGAAATTTCTGGATACTGCTCTTAAATCTCAGGCTCTGCGAATAGGTTCGTGGAAGTGGTACTGTTACTGCTTTTCTTGGATGAAATCCTTTCTCCATACCGTTATTAGACGTTTTCCGCTGTAAAGTAGGCTACGTAGAATTTCAAATCAAGCTGAATCGGCAGGTGAAAGAATTTCACGGGTAATCGTTAATTCCTCTCACTTTCAATATCTGGTACACTAGTTTCTTTCTGATTTTTAGTCCCTGCTGACAAATTTCGACCTTTTAAAACCCCCACTCCATTTCCACCACATCATTACATTGTGCAGTATTACTGACTGCTATGTTTGAAAGTAGGTGAAACTTCACGCGAAGATCGCTACAATCAGAGGAACAAAGATCAAAGATGGAGAAAGAGAGGAACACCGGATCACATGAGGGGAAACTTGTCTTTATTGACATTTGTATAGCAAAAAAACTTCCAATCACATTGAAAAGAAGGGTTTCCCATACAAAGGAATTACTGACAATACGGTACCATTTCCAGGAGGGGGAGGGGACCTCTTTGGCCAAACATTTGTATCATCTGAACTCATCTGACATGTCTTACCATTTTTTAGTTGCTGGGGTTTTGAATTGGAGAAATGAATGTCGAGCTGCAAGCATGAGAACCTGTGGCTGGGTAAATGCTTCTCCACCTGGGGTCCGTGAGGTCCGGGGCTTGATAAAATTTATTTGGGGGTCCGCGAGGGCAAATTGGGTCTGTGAAAAATGGGGCTACAATGAAGCTGAAAATGTTTGTGATAAGAAAGGAACAGGAGGAGTAGTTAATGTAAAGAGTAGAGAAAGTAAAATATACTAGACTAGTTGCTATTACATCAGATTTTGATTATCAGACAAAATCAAAATCGGTAAACCGTGAGCTCCCTAATTGAAAAGACGTAACAGTTTTTTTTTTTTTTTTTTGTTGTTGGTGGGATACATTCAGATGGGTATGGATGACATGCCACCTGCGTTTTGTGTAGTACATCCAACAATAAATTCCCTGGAAAACATACTTCAGCTACTTTTATTTGTAGGGGGTGGAGTGAGGCGTAAAATAAGCATACAAGAATGGTCTTGGAAATACGATTTACGATGATCTTGAAAGTTTTTTCGTAGACTGATGCTTTTCTCATTAACTACCAAAAAAAAAAAAAAAATGCTGACATGAAATCCCTATTTCAAGGCTAGTTAAATGTAACTTAGGACTCCGGGAAGTGCTGTTTCCTGCCATCTGGGGAGAAGGATTTGTGAAACCAAAAATTTTCGTGTACACTTAGCGTCGATAGATGTCGACGCTCTGTTTAGATAGTCCCATCATCGTGATGGAGGCAAAAGGGTCACGCCCTCACACCCTGACCCCCTATAGAAAACTTTGGACACCTGTATGAAATGTCTCTTCAATGATCTATTGCAATATGTGAACCTGTAATCATTAGACCTTGGCGGTACCCTGTCTGGGAGCCTCAGTACATTTCCGTTTACTGTATTAAGAAGAGACTATGAATAGAAAAAGGTTGGAAATCAATGGCTTACAACACCCGAGAAGTTCCCTTTCCGACCATCTGGAGGATTTCGAACGCAAAACCTTTTCTTGTACTCTTCGCATCTAGTGCTCCGCTAAGATACTCCTTTTAATCCCCCCCATATTTTTGTGTCTCGTTCCGCCGCTCATGATAGTGCTCTTTTAGTGAAGATTGTACCCCATCCCTTATAAAATTCTGTATCCGTCCGTGATATATTTATACTCTTTTACTGTGCGAATTTCGAGTGACTGAATGGGTGAAAGCTGTAGAGCGGTGATCACACCACCTTGGAAAAGAAATCCGGTACTTCATGCCGTCTGGGAAGATATCCACACAGATGCCAATCTTCTATTTTCTAGAATACTTTCAATCTACTTCAATCGTTCCGAACATCTCACCATGTGTAGTTTCAATTAAACTCTCTAACATTCAACGTACACCATTAATAAGAATGATACTCCAAAACACAACCGATATCAAAATCACTTTCCGAGTTCTTGCACTGACAAGTTCGAGGTTGATATCATACAGTCTGAGTTGCAGAAATGTTGATCCAAATGTCGATCATACGTTATCTTTTATTATGGTCTCACTACCGTGGAAAGCCATTAAACCAATGTTCCTCTGGTTGATATATCTTCCAAAAAGAAAAAGGTTTTGGTCAATTGAAATACTGATTTGCCGCTCGCAATTCATCGTCCATAGTCATCCAATGCGATGAAGCATAGCATATACATCTAGTGATATGAATTTGGGTGGCTCGGTGCACACGAAGAATTAACATTAAAAAAAGAGTATAGTCCATTGTAAATACCCGGTGTCAATATCTGGAATCGACGCAATGTAAATGGTGGTTGACATGTTTTCGATTCAGTGACAGTAGCTACCCCGATCCTTTGTCGTTTCAGCACATGTATATTTTTTTCCGTGAAGCTGACTGTGATAATGTGGTGAAGGTTTTAGACTCCCTGAAGTAAACGATTTCAGTCACAAAAACCATCGTTGGATCTCACAAGTTGTATTGTTGTCTGTGTACACTTTGAATTGTATAGTACAAACACCAAACTTTGCGCACTACCAAACTTCGCGCACCCCTAAAAAATAAGCTCTAAAACTCGTTTACCTAGGTAGCTGGACAATTGTTGACTACGATGCCTTGAACTGACTGAAAAGAAAGCTGAGACACTGTTTATTTAATCGCCCTAGCCTGGTTAGTCAACTTACAGTACTGCATTTGTATAGGAGAGGTATGCGTCCTATTCGGAGTTTTCGCCGAATGTTAGAAATTTTCAAATCATGATTTTGACTCCTCAATGGAATTTTTCCTAATCATTTTGTGTTGCTAGCTTGTTCACAGGTTTTTGCTGTTGGCAGGTTTAGGCACAGGATTTGTTTAAAGAGACACACTTCATGATTGTCACGCTAATGTTAGTGAGGTGCGCGAAGTTTGGCAGGTTTACACCCATGCCGTTACAACCGTGCTGAAGTGTTCAACGGACCCTCTAATTTATGCCTGATTACACATGTATTAGCTATAGACATGACACCTAATACCCCTTGCCAGGCAGCTCAAGAAAGCCTAGACATTGGATTGACACACCTGATTAACTTTAGGAGAACGATGTTTAATTGACCATGTGGATTATCACAGCATGAGGTGATAAAACTGACCTAAGGCGATGAAAACTTGCAACAAGTTGAACCTCAGTAGAACAAAAGAAGAGGAGGTTGACGTGAATCCCATTTAAACATACGAGTAACGGCATGGTATCGTTGACTCCAGTAAATGTTGGTTAAAAGAACAGATTTCGAGGGACAATCCATAGCATATTGGATCAAATTACTGGTAAAATTGGACTTTAGACTTGCGAAAACAAGATATATGATTTATAGGGATTTTGAATTTACAACATCAAAAGAAAACTACTGCATACTTTTTCAAGGCTGTTACAGAGTGTATCAGATCTTACAGTAATTAATGACACATGCAGTTAAAGTGAAAAAGTGGATATTTTCCTGCCGTTGATGGTGACATGTAGGAATAATCATTATTAAAGATGACGTGGTAAAATTAACTATAGCCGAGGTAAAACCATTTAACTTAGGCATTTTCATTGCTGTGGCTATTTTTCTTAGTCCAGAGGGCTGTGTGTGGTTAACAATATTTAACATAGACATCCGTGTGCAGGGAACTTGTCTGTGCGACAACCAGATGAAATGCGTAATTAATGCAGTAAGCAGGTGATTTCATGAAATTTCAAGTTACTGTTGCTATGGGTATATACCAAGTAGTGCTACAGGAATTTAGGAACATTGCAGTGAGTAGAATATCGGGGATGAACGTTGCTGTATGATTTAGGCCTACTCAAAGGCAGAGTACACACATGAAACTGACCACATTCATAGACATTTTTTTTTTTCAAATTTATTCTCATTTAATGATCTTGGAGAAATTGACACTGTTTACTCCGACATTTGCGTGCACTGTGCATTCCTAGATTGTAGGTGTATCTCATTGAGTTTACAAAGTTCCATTGCCTTTGGTGAAGGTCAAAGTTCATTTGCAGTCAACGAGGTCACAGTATGGAATTCTTATAAACATGCTATCTCAAGAACGGAAGCTAGGACAGATGTCATATTCAATAATTAGTTGTACCTCATTGAGCACAATACCCAATTGGTCTTTAATGGAGGTAAAAGGTCATTCAATGTCAACAAGGGTCAAATTGTGAACATGTAGATATAATCTCAAGAAAGGAAGCTTGTGCAGATCTCATATTTCATATAAAGCATACGTAGCTTAATGATGACACCCGTACTAATGCTATTATATCAGATTCAGAAAAAATTCTCTTAAACAGACCATCGAAACCACAATGCATTTCTGCATTCTGTTTTTTTCCTTTTTGCAAACTTGCCTACCATCACGTGGAAATTATGTTATAGTGATGTGTCACACTCTGTCTCTTCTAGTGTTTGCAATAAGGGAAGCTGCTAGCAACATTCTGACAAAGCTTGTTGAAGAGTTTGGAAGGGAATGGGCACAGGTAAGCACCTTTCCTCTTCTTGTACATTTATGTTACACCCGGAGAAATTCAGAATCTCGGTAAAGCAATCTTCTAGGTTAGGTATGGTATATGGTAGCTGGGTAGTCAATATGATGTCTCCTATCAAAAGGTTCCACCAGTGGATGTACTGTAATTCTTGATTAGGTGGTTCTTCACCATGGGGTAATGAACGGGGGGGGGGGGGTGTAGCTTTTGGTATCTCATGGGGTAATTCATTGATAAACGATCCTGTCCATAATCTTTTAAAAAGTTAGGAAAGTCTCACAAATGTAACTCTAGATGGTCTCAGAGCAAGCCATTGCTAACCATTGTAATGATTATAGTACCATAGAGAGAGCAATGAGTTATCCTCCAGTGCACATATCTCCTGGCCTCCCATGGCCTGAGTACAAACTGTGTGCACTCCAATTTGCGGGATATGCAGCCTAAATAATGATAAGCAGTGAGAAGTTCTGTGGACTATGATTAGATTTGTGAGTCTTCCCTTATGCAGTAGTTCTTTAAAGTTATGTCTGACTGTCACTGTAGTGACTGCACTCCATCATTGAATGATAACGGTACCAGACCCATTTTAACATAGTCACATATTTGCACATATGTTAACTATGAGACTGGTAAGACTTTCAAGTGTAACTCTTGATATATTTACGATGGGGGAGCGGGAGAGGGTGATGCCTAGGGTGGCAGATAGAAAAGAGGGGGTGGGAATGGGAGACAACGGATGTTTTAAGAACCACTGGACTAGATGAAGGAGTGGATGCACAAGGCATCATGGTCTGTTAAGAACCGCAGTGTAAATTATTTAATGCTGTTCACTTAAATAGATGATGCATCTTCCAACATCATCATAAGAAATAATTCCAAACAACACTTAAGTTCAACAAAGATGTTGAATCTGTCAATATGATGAGATGGAATGACTCCAGACATAGACTTCAGTTCAATTTTAAAATGATATAATGGTGTAGGAATAAATCAATGTTGAATCTGCCAACATGATAAGATTTAACAACATCAGATTTGCAGCTTGCTTTATTTTGTGGTGGCATTGGTGTAAAGAATAACCTTAATGTTGAACCTCAACATGATGGGATGAAATGGCACCAAACTTACACCTCTGTTCAGTTTATAGCATAGCTGCATAGGTGTAAATCATAACACATAAGTATTGCATCTGCCAACATGATGAGAAGAAACAACACCAAACATGCAATTCAGTTCACTTGATGTCATAGTTACAGGTACAAGAAAGTTATCGAATGTTGGATCTGGCAACATGATGAGAAGAAAGAACACCAAGCGTACACCTCAGTTCATGACATAAAGAATAAAATTAATGTTGAATCTGAAGATATTGAGACAAAATGATGTCAAAGATATGCTTAAGTTCAGTTTGTGATATAGTGGGATAGGAATAAAGAATGAAATATTGAATTTGCCATCATTTTCTTAAGGGACAACACCAAATATACACTTCAACTGAGTTTGTGGTGTAGTGATGCAGTTATACATAACAAGATAAATGTTGAATTTGCCATCTTTTTGAGATAAAATGACATAAAACATACACATCACATATGTGGTAATGTTAGTGTATAAATTATGTCATATGACTTTGTTTTCATGTTTTCTTTTTCATTAACATAGAGCAAAGTTGTCCCAAAAGTGCTAGCTATGGCCAAAGACGCAAACTACCTTCATCGAATGACTTGTCTGTTCTGCATCAACGTGATGGCTGAAGCCGTGGGCAGTGACATCATCATCAAATTGATACTGCCGGTCGTACTGACCCTCAGCAGCGACAGTGTCGCCAACATCCGATTCAACTATCATGCACCTGACACCGATGCTGGATGGGAGGTATGTTGCTTTCATATATTCCCTGATTGTCAGACAGACTGACAGACAGAGAAAGACAGGCTGTCTTATTTGCAATCTGCCCTACCCAAGTCAGATATATATATATTTTTTTTATCTTAATCAAGTTAGGTAGTTATGATGAAGTAATTTCATGTTTAGTGTAGTCTTCCATAAGATGACGGCTCAAAAAGCTGTCCAAAGTAACCTCATATTGCCAGAAAGTTTAGCGTGAATTTGCAGTCTTCCTTGGAAGGAACTTCCGATGATATTTGAAGGGTACCTTAAGTGACACAGCGTATTTTTGTACTAAAGACATTTCACACCAAGCGCCAACATCTTGTTCATAATTCAGTATATGGCTATGTGGCGAAAGACAGATCTTGTGAAGAAAGATTACCAATTGCCTCACCGTTTACAAAATGTTACTGAAAATAGGCGACCGTTATGTATCTACATTCATACTGTACGTGTTTTCAACTTTGCAGTTAAATATTTTAATTTGCAACGTAGTTTGTACCAATTCTCAATTTTAGCTGTCGACCTTTCGCTTACCTGCTACATCTTTCGCACTTTTGGATACAAATGAAACATGTGAAACTTAACATTGAAGTAGTGACTAGATTTGAGTGGGTTTGAGAGGCAAGATTATTATCACATTATCACTGTGTTGTTGTTGTTGTTGTTGTTGTTGTTGTTGTTGTTGTTGTTGTTGTTGTTGTTGTTGTTGTTGTTGTTGTTGTTGTTGTTGTTGTTGTTGTTGTTGTTGTTGTTGTTGTTGTTGTTGTTGTTGTTGTTACGTAGATATACGTAGATTTACTTTTCCCTTTTCAGTAGGCTTAGGCCCTAGATCCATTGGTAACGTTAGGTCTACGAACTTCAAATCGAACGTTATTTTATTCTTACTTGTAGTAGTATTAGCCGTTGTTTTTTTTTTTTTTTTTAAGATATAGCAGACTGAAAAAAAATAAAAACACTGACGATCTACGATTTTACTGTATTCATCCGCTGGTGATTTGCCGTGCCTTATCCTCGTAGCTTATCAGCTGATAACCCACGGTCACCTGATTGAAATGGGCCAGTAGGAGTTGGGATTCTTCCCAAGTATGCATGAAAATACCGTTAATATACCGTACAATTCTAGAATAGCCGCGCTCTTCAAGTAACAACCATAGCCATCTATTTTTACAAAATAAACGGCTCTCGTAACTAAATGCAATTAGGCTTGTAATATGAAGCGTTCACAAAATGCGAAACCGTTCGAATAAAAAGGAACGACGCATATCTGAGTACACGTACCATTGCGGACTGACTGGCTTCCGCGTACTCTCAGCGCTTCGGTCATCTCTGCGAAAATAGCATATATAGTCTACGCATTTGTGGTAGATTGCGATGCATTGAATACAATGCGAGGCATTGTATGCGTTAGGAAATTAAGCAGAGTGCGCATTCATTTGCTCTGCATGTGACATGCATCTCTATTGCGTCACATATAAATCATTAGGTTTGTTTACGAAGTGACAGTACCACGTTAATGTACAATCACTTCATATCGATTTATACGACGATCAAGCTGTATTTTATCTGTGCGAAAAATTTGGAACATTGTTTCCGCTATTATTTTGGTTATTCGTAATTCTTGACGTTTCTTACTTTCTCCTTGAGACTCTTACCTCTAATTCGAGTGAGAAGAAGAGAAGCCGGTAAGTTTTTGGCTTTCTTAAAGACCTAACAATAAGAGGGTTACGTTTGGTGTAATTATGATATCTCCACTTCCATGATTGCTCTAGCAACCGGAAGTGACTGCAGCTTCAACAGAGATTGGTATTGACAGCCAACTCCTACATCTTGCTCTTATCCATTCTTTCTGTATGGAACACTCGTTACCGACATAGAACTCTGGTTCAGAGTTATCTTACAGAGACCAACACCAATAAGGTGAGAAGATCAAACTCTGAATACTAGTTCCTTGAATACATGGTAACCCGAAAGCAAAAAAAAAATCAACGTTTTAAATTGACTGTTGTGAGTCACGGTTTGAATAGAACTGAACAGATACCTACATGTTTCTTTGTCGCTCCATGATTTCAGTTGGAACTTTCTAACATCAACAGAAAATGATTTAAAGGAGAAACATTCTTGGGTTGAATAATTCACAGAGTTAGCTTCTTTGATTTGATTGTTACTCTTTATTTTAGGACCTGATTACAGATGAGAATGAGCTTCTTTCTGACCCGATCTGCCTAATCCAGGTACTGACCTTTGCCTGAACTTGACCACCTGAGTATCTTTTATTGTTAGTTTCTATTATTATTTTGTTAATATAGTGACAGTTTCGTAACATTTATGCCCAAATCATGTCTACGTCATTATGCGATGACCCTTTAAAAACATTTTGCCTTATTATTTTTTTTAGCGATTCACCGAACACAGCACAGAGCAATGTTCTCAAATCCCTTCCGTTCGGCCTTCCATGCTACCAAGATGACGTCACTGATAAGTTGACTGAGTTTACCATTCACTCGTTAGTATAGCAACCTGGAAGGGATAATAACTCCACCAATGATTTTTCTTTTCATGTTGAATATTACAAGGTCGAAGTTGCTTAGATATTACTACGTGATATTTTCTTTTCACATTCCAAGATTTTCCTGTAATGAATTTGTTATAAGTAGGTTGCCTTTCAGATAAAATGGTAGGGTAAGGGCGAATGAAGTATACTACGTTTAAGATGCACCAACATAACATACAAAGAAAATAGCTTTAATCATTGTTTAGCCATTCAGTTTTACCAAGAAACAACAGATCTGTACTAGTTTCATGGCCTCAAAACTTATTCATACGATGAGTAACGGAAAAAAGTCTGAAAATTTTGGTGAACAACTCATTTTTGAATAAGTAACTGCATTGCTCTCCGTTTATTTTGTTTTACTAAGAAGGCTACCGTCCCGTCTTATTTACTATTTAATAATCTATCAGTCTGTTTTCATTAGTATTTGTATTGTATGATGATCCTGTAAGAGAAATACAATATTTTCCTTTCAGATTTCTTACAATCTGAACACTTTTTTTTAATTTTATTTTTTTTTAGTTGCTGCTACTCGGGTTGCCGCTGGGATGTTTCTGACGATGATTGCGGCAGTAAAAACGTGTCTTCACCATCAGAGATCCGTTGACTATAATAGACGATACAGGAAACATGGACTAAACACAGGAATGTAAGTTGTCCTATATCAACCTCAGCATTTCCACAGACTGACCCTTGACCTCACACGTGAGTTCGGATGTATTTCATAGCCTTTTCCTTTTTTGCTTTTTCTCGAATGGTCGTATCCTTTTCTCTTCCACACTTTAGACGTCACCAACTGAGCTATTTTTTAAATAATCTCAAACTAGTTATTGAACAGATACCTGGATCTGCTTCAGGAATGTTATTTAAAGGGGGGTATGTCTACTAAATAGGTCAAGGTCACCTCTGTGACCCTGTACCGGTTAAAGTATTACTAATTATGTTTTCTGTTTGTTTCTACAGTTGCATGTGACGTTGTACAAATGTACAATTCAATCTCCGCTGGACCGATTCACTTTGACTACCAAAGACTTACAAACATCAACATTCCCACAGAGCTCGTTGCTGGTATTGATGGAGATGTAAAGGTATGACAGCAGTGTCAAATATTTTCACAATCAATACGTTATAATGAACATTACAATATTTAAATATGCTATCTTTACAAGCATAAGAATCACTTTTTTAACAAATTAAAGATATGAATGGTAATTTGTATTTGGTGTTATGGTTTTCTTTACATTTGTTTTATACCATGATTTATTGTTCTGAAAAGATGGAATGAGATTCAAACGTTTGAAAAGATAAACTACGATGTTGTTTTTTTTCTTCTTCCGTTACAGATTATCGCCGATGAAACAGAAGTGGACGACTATAAATCTCGTGAACGAACCATCAGTCTGAAGTAGGCCTACGTCGCAACTTACATAGCGTCTAGTTTATTTTCTAACGAGAGTTACAATCTTTTAAAAGTCATTAGTTTATTTCTTGATTATAAGTTCGTTGTGTATCGCAGTCAATAGCCAGTTATATGTCACTTGATTCTCAATTTGTTTGTTAAAAAACTTGCTGACAACTAAGACTTTTACAATACGTATACTACGTGAATTAGCATGAGTACCAGTTAGACGAAAACATTAGGCGACTACAGTGGCACAGTTATGGCCTTAACTCTCATCAAGTGGGACGGCTAATGGAGTATAAGATTTATGGAGACGATAAATTAAAACTCAAAGTTGGAAGTACAATTCAGAACTGTGTATCGGGGAGTTGGCTTTGGAAACACTTTGGAATACAACTTTCTGCGATCACCTATGTGGTGTATTTTCATTCACGTTTACTAGTTGTATTCTCCACGTCAACCGGTGGTGGTACTCCTCTTAGTTTTCCTGCAAATCTAGAAAGAGAGTTAGTGATCATATGCGCCAGCCATCGAGCCCCCACACCCCCCCCCCCCCCCCCCCTTGAAAGATACACCCAAGCCACCAGTCAGAGATCCTAAACCGAGATTACCGCTTTGCAGGTTTAAATTGTCTTAAATTTGCTCATTGATTTGATATCGGTACGTTTGTGACGATTTTGAACAATACAGATGACAATTTTAATAATTTCCATAGATAGCCAAGTTTCACATCCAATTGTGAGGAAATCTCAGAATTTTGATATTTCTTACCCTGAATTGTACGTACTGGCTCTTTTCATATGGATTAGTGCTTATGGGAAAAGTGTCTGGTCACAAATTTCTAAAACCCAAATTGAATTAATAAATAGTCACTCATTTATGTTCATGAGACATGGAATTCCTCATAGTTTGACCATTTGTCATTAGTATGCAAACGAAACTTGCCACAAGTTGTCAGGTTCTAAATTTCATGAAAACAGTTCAATAAGGCTCTTTAAAGAGAGCAGCAAGAAATCATTACAGACACGAAATTATTTTACAAATATTACTGCATTTTACTGCCACTTGTTGTAAATGAGATAATAACTCATACCTATGAATCAAACATTTCATGAAAAATATATATTGCTATTGAGATTTCCATAGTATTTCATTTACCTCTAAGCTGTCAACAACAGACTAAACTGAACACAGCCTTGCAGAGAAAAGAAAATGACCAGTATTCTGCAGGTGTGCTCAAATTAATTTTATATGAAACGTGCGGTGTTCAATAACTTATTGTTCTGTACACTATTTCAGTCGGGAAGAGAGTAAAACTCCTAACCATACAATTTTATCAATGTAATGTAAAATACGTGTCATTAGGTATTCTTGGTTTTTAAAAATGACATCGGCAAAATCAAAGCATGACTTCATTCATGAAAAAGTTTCGCCGATTTAATGACAGGTATCAGGCTGTCCATATTTGTGTATGTTGTCATGAATATTGATAGATCTGAATTTTCCTATTCATGCAGCTTTCCACTATGATGAAGATTTTACTGGTCCAAAGATATACGCCCCATCTCGAGAACTAATCAAGTGGGCGGAACCAAACGATATCACTGACGGTGGTCGTGACTTGCATCAGGTAAAAGATGAGTGTTTGTAGAGCTGCGTTTTGTGCTTTTTAATTTGGTATTTATCTAGAAACACGTAGTTTTATATACTACACATGTTTATATATTATATTGAATTACTTTAGGCTAATGGATTCAGTCCCGCATGCAGTTTTCTCAGGAGGGGGGGGGGGGTTCGATATTACCACAAGTGGAACATTTTACACACAATTATAACCAACAAATTAAAACTCATTATGTATGTTGATAGGAGTGCTATCATAGGTTGAGCAGAACTCAGGGGGGGGGGGGGGGGTGGGACTAGTGTGAACCTTCTGAAGCCTGGGATTGGTAATGTTCATGGAGACAAGTTATCTTTTTTTTTCACCTGAAGGACTCTTTAACCTTTTTGGGTACAATATGATACCCACAGTACTGAACACCTTCAATAAACATCAACATGTCAAATACTGCTTTCATTAACAGGGTGAAGACTGGGAAGCAACTGACATGTTAGCGATTAATGAGGCTAACTTTGGCTACCAAACAACATTCGACCAGGCTATGCATGACTATACGTGAGTGATATTCTTTAATGCCATAAAAAGACTGACTAAACCAACTTGATGCTAAAATCAGTCAAACCAAGTGACAGAAAAAGAAACTTTGAAATATTCTAAGGTTCAAAATCTTAAGAAATATTCGTTTTTCAGTGTGATAATTGTTTTGTGCATAACAGTACACCTTTTTAGTTAATATATGGTACATTTCTTATCTATATACCTTGTCCCAACCAGAACCGCCTTAAAGATGATTCACCCAGAATGGAGAAAAAGATGGGAAAGAGCATGCAGCCTCACTGAAGAGATTGAAGCCATAAAAAGAGCTGAACAAGAAAACCAGGTTAAGCTGCCCAAAAAGAAACACAAAAAGAAGTAACGGTGTGCTAAAGCAACCCAAAATCATTAACTAGAGCACCAATTGGTGCAGAAGCTCATACCTCAGCATCCTGAAGGTACCATTTATGTATCATTATGTCAAATATAGGTACCACTGAGTATCATTATACCAAATCATCAACACTGTACAAGAAAATCTGTAGGACTGCACAATTTTCAGAATTTCACAAACTTGAGCCCCAACATTGCAGAAGTTTGATGTTTTAGACTAACTGAAGTTCATGAAACAATTCAAAGTGCCCCTTTAAGTACAAATACTGGTCAACATACCTCAGGGCAATACAGAATTTCAGTTAGTATAGCAACTGACACTGTACAATTACTCAATTATCATTCATCCACGATAGGGATATTTGAGATGTGTATGACAGCTTAAAGGTGCACTGTAACAGCAGAAATAGAGGCAATTTGCAGAATTCCATAAAATGGGCCATTGGGCCCACATGGGGGTCTTGGACTCCCAATTCCTGAACACCCTGAAAGGACCAATAACTGAGCATCATTGTGACAAACCATCAACATTGTACAATATAATCTGTAGGAGACGCATTCTGTAGAATTTCATAAAATGGACCATAGGGTCCACATGGGACCTTAAACTGAAACTTTCCTGTACACCCCAGATGAAGCACTACCCAGGGATTATTGTGTCTAAGTTAAATATAAATCTATGGATGCATGTGTGAGATGCAACATTTCAAACAGAATTTCACATAATGGGTCATTGGGCCCACATGGGACCTTAGACCAAAAAATCCTGAACAACCCGAAGGTACCACCAACAGAGTATTATTGTGACAAACCATCAACACTGTACAAGAGTATCTGTAGGAGGAGAAGCATTTTGTAGAATTTCATAAAATGGGCTGCAGGGCCCACATGGGACCTTGGACCAAAAATTCCTGAACACCCCAAATAGCCCACCACCTAGGAAACATTATGTCCAAATTTCAAATAAATCCATGAAAGAATGTGGGAGGAGAAGCATTTTGAACTAGTGTGAACAGATAGATAGACAGATAGATAGACAGATACATAGATAGACAGACAGATAGACAGACAGACAGACAGATAGATAGACAGATAGATAGACAGATAGATAGAAAGATAGATAGACAGACAGACAGATAGATAGACAGATAGATAGACAGATAGATAGACAGATAGATAGACAGATAGATAGACAGATAGATAGACAGATAGATAGACAGACAGATAGACAGACATATAGACAGACAGATAGACAGACAGATAGACAGACAGATAGACAGACAGATAGACAGATAGATAGACAGATAGATAGACAGATAGATAGACAGATAGATAGACAGATAGATAGACAGATAGATAGACAGATAGATAGACAGATAGATAGACAGATAGATAGACAGATAGATAGACAGATAGATAGACAGATAGATAGACAGATAGATAGACAGATAGATAGACAGATAGATAGACAGATAGATAGACAGATAGATAGACAGATAGATAGACAGATAGATAGACAGATAGATAGACAGATAGATAGACAGATAGATAGACAGATAGATAGATAGATAGATAGATAGATAGATAGATAGATAGATAGATAGATAGATAGATAGATAGATAGATAGATAGATAGATAGATAGATAGATAGATAGATAGATAGATAGATAGATAGATAGATAGATAGATAGATAGATAGATAGATAGATAGATAGATAGATAGATAGATAGATAGATAGATAGATAGATAGATAGATAGATAGATAGATAGATAGATAGATAGATAGATAGATAGATAGATAGATAGATAGATAGATAGATAGATAGACAGAGCCTCATCACAATAGCTCACACCAGCATGCTGGTATGAGCTAAGAATTGATATTAAAATCAGGCATTCTAATTAAATAAATAATTTAATCGATTGGCTCTACTTTATCTCAAAATTATGGAAGTAATATTTGAATGTAAACTAATCTTGACTAATACGAATCTTGCACATTAAAAATGACATGATATGACTGAAAAAATAAAAATATAATGCCTTAAACAATAATGTGTCTTTTATTCATTCCAGTCTAAACAATCACTTGAGTTCAGATAACATATAGAAAGAGAGGGCAGCTTTTAAAAGTATATCAATTTTTTCTATTTTTTCACGTGTCAATATTTTGCAGGGTATGGTGACTTCTTTATTCTGCAAGAAGTGGGACACACTTCAGTTTGTTTGGTTTACTTTAAAACAACACCGCTACTTTAAGACAACGCTGTTACAGTTTCCTTCAATATTTGATGAAAGCCACAAACACATGCACAGCACTCTAAACTGCTCAATTTACTTTTTCCAATTTGGCCAATACAGGAGGGTGTGGTACTAGAATTGTTTAGATTATTGATGAAAATATGAGGCTATTAACAAGCTAACTACTGTATATTGAAATGAATTGACAGTTCCAACTTTTTTTTTTTTACTTCTAATGCAACTTAAGTGAGGTCACTGTTAAGTTGAAAACATGTATTTTTAATGGACGTAAAGATTCCTGGAAGAATTAATCTTTTCTAAGGCATAACAGACTTACAAACAGAAACTTGGGACCTTAAAACATCAAGTAAAGTAGAAGGGTTTTCCATTCAAGGAAATACTGAAACATTATTTACAGGAGTCTGGGAAGGGTGATTTCGAGCATTACAAAATAAAGTTGCCCTCTTTGTGAAGGACATGTAGTGTGGACATGGAGGCAATTGACTCAATTTTGCCAGTTGTGTGGACTTTTGGGCACAGAATTTTTTTGTTGTAAGGCCTTTGCACCCACCTTGAAAATTGTTGAAAAGTTTATTGACCTCTACCTCAAAGTAAAATCAACAGAGCTAAGGAAAATTAAACGTGCCATGAATGGTCAGTGTATTAGAACTTGAATGAATGAATGAAAGGTTTAAGCACAGCCTCTACCTTGACTGCAAGGCATGCACGGTCGTGCTGAAAACAAAATAAACAATTTTAAAATAATAGAAAACAATTTTAAATAATAGAAAACAAAATAGAAAGAACATCAAATATATACAAAAGGCACTTACTTAACATTGAGCTTCATTACAAAATGATTTGCATTTGAAAAGAGAAAATGTTTTAGGTGTTTCTTGAAACTATGTATACTGTGCATGTTCCGGAGATCAACAGGGAGAGAATTCCACAATTTAGGACCACAAATTACAAATGATCTGTCACAGAGGGTAGAAGTATTATTTGGTAAGACGATGGCATTAGAAAGAGTGGAGGTGGTGAAGAGATCGGATAAGTAGACCGGAGCTAAGCCATGGAGGCATTTGAAAACCATTAAAATTACTTTGAAGAAGATTCTTTCCCGAACACGCAAACAGTGAAGCTGAACAAAGAGGTCAGAAACATGTTCTCTTTTCTTTCTACCATAATTTAACCTAGCAGCTTAATTTTGAACAATCTGTAGTTTATTCAAGAAACTCTGATAAATATCATAATACAAGCAATTACAATAATCGATCTTAGAGAGAAGTAATGCCGTAACAAGAGTTTTAAGCTGATCAGAATTTAATTACGGTTTCAGCTTAGAAAGTTTACGAAGGACAGAAAAGCAGAGGGAAGCAGTAGCAGAGATTTGTTTGACAAACGTAAGCTTATTATCTAGGCAAACACCAAGACTTTTTACGAACCTTACACAATCAGTGTTGTTTATAAAGGTGCCACCAATACTGATCTCACACAAAACACTGTCACGGCCAACAAGAATAATTTCAGTTTTATTAGGGTTTAAACACAGATAGTGAGAATTCATCCAAGAAGTTAAAACGGAAAAACACTGTTGAATGTCATGATTCAAGACACGTGATTGGAAGGCAGGGGAGAAGGACTTATACACCTGATGGTCATCAGCATACACTTCAATCTTAAAACCAAGGTTTTCAATTTTCATGTATAAAGAATGAATATATATACTAAACAGAACAGGGCCAAGGACAGACCCCTGAGGAACACCATACTCAATATCGATATAGCCAGAGAAACTAGAGGCAACTTTAACTCTCTGAGACCTGCCGATCAAAAAAGAATTGAACCATTTGAAAGCAGTACCACTTATGCCGATATCATGATATAGAACAGTGAGCAATTTATCATGATCCACAGTATCAAAAGCAGCACTGAGATCAAGAAGAATAAGAACAGAAACATTATTGGCATCAGCAGCACATAACATATCCTTTACAATCTTAAGTAAGGCGGTCTCTGTGCTGTGATACTTTCCATAGCCAGATTGATGGGGCATATGGAGTTGATGACGATCCATGTGATCATTTAAACGTTTAAGTACAACTCTCTCAATCAGTTTGCCAATACAATGAAGATTAGAAATAGGCCGATAGTGACAAAAACGTACTTATCTTTTGCGTGATGTTTGTTTCCTTCTAAGGGACCATCAGGTTGAGTAAGAAGTTCATGAGTAAGGACACAATCGAAATAAGATTTCTCTCTTGATTTACCTTGGCCCAGACTATAGATGAACTTCTGGATGAACTCCCACATGTTCTGACATTCCCATGGATAATCAATATCTAACACATAGAAAAGTTTAAGACAAGTGTCCAAACCTTTCATCAGCCTTGCACATTTAACTGTTTGTCTTTCAATAATGACAAAAATCTGCTCTGGTACCTCCAGCTTTCTAAAAGCCAAAATAAAGGGTGGAGTGTTCTTCACCTCTTCTAGAAATGAAGGAATGTTGGGACCAATCTGCAAAGTAACATGAGAAATCGATTAAAATAAGAGTGTAATTAGATAAATATTACAAAAAAGACATAGGCCCTGCACTCAATGAAAAAAGTTAAGTTCATGACCTATTCACAAAGAATCCATGACTTAAACTTGCCCTTAGATGTGAAATGTTAGGGAAAAAAAATGATCTTGTAGTTTACACAGCCTTTTAGAAATTCCATGACTTCCAATCACTTCAACAAATTTCCACCAAAAGTCAAATTACTTTGAGATTCCTTGTAAATACATACCAATTTCGAAGTTTAAACACTTTCCTCTTTGTGGGATACTATGTTTACAAGTTAACAACTATAACCTCTACTGACTCCAAAATAACCTTTGACCATCATAAATAAGAATCTATGGAGCTCATCAACTTCTACCAACGTTAACAGTTTGAAGATCCAGTAACATTCAATTGCAGAGAAAGTTCCTTCATTGGTTTTCATACTTCAACCTCTAGTGAACTCAAATGACCTTTGATCTCCATGAAAATGGTAGAGATCATTTACATACATGTAAAGATAAGTATTATGTCTAAATAGATAAATCGATGGTACCAGCAGGCACGTATCCACAAGGGGGTGCATGTCCCCTCCCCCCTACTAAAAAAAAAAAAAAACAATAAAATGTCCTCCTTTGTGGAATACTAATACAGGGAGAAAAGATGGAATTGCATCATTTTGCACCTTGAGCCCTTGAGAAGACAATTTTCCAAAAGGCCTTTCCCTTACACCCCTCCCCCAGGCCAGGAAAGATCCACATTGATGTGCCCTTTCCCTCAAATTGCTTAGTCTGGCTACAAGAATCAGGGATTGTCTCTTCAACTTTGCATGATTGACATGTTTCACAACCACACCAAAGAAACTACCTAACGTAAAGTTACCAAACAAACATGGTAAATATGAATTTACAAGAGCAGTGGTTAATTCTACTCATAATACACTGAAGTCATCTCACAAGACATTTCCAGGTTGGCACTGAAGTTTTGCAGTGGTTGACTTACCAACCAACAGGCTACACATCACATTTGATGAACTCAGCTAGCCAAAAAGGTTTTCAAACGAGCTAGCACTGTATGAGTGTATGTGAGGAAGCAGGGGAAGGTGTGGGCTGTGAATATTGATACCTTCATCGGTTTCCACAATCTCTGCTTGCATTGACACACACATGCAATACACCATACTGTGGCATTCCTTATGCTAGATATTTCTTTCCAATTCAAACTTGGATCATCCCATCCTACTTTCGTTTATTATGCACATTGGGTTAGGTGTTAATTAGCACTGGCCATATCAAAACACCGTCACGACATTTTAGGTCAGAGTATTGACAAAGTTCATTTTTAAGAGGAGACTACTTTTAACAAAGATGCATATTTTGCTGAAATGACAGTGACGAATGCGTTTTCTAGGGGTTTTTTGATGTAACTTTTAATTAGGCGCTGATGACTTTTGCTATCAAGAATATACAAACAGAATTTATTAAAGATTAAATAACATCACCTACCTGTACCAACATTCCCACTGAAATGGAGGAGTTGCTTCCAGTCTATCCTGTTTTTTCTGCATATTTCAAGATTTTTTTCAAAACAATTTGGCCACCACATAAACAGTGCATCACTAGCTGAAGGAAACAGTATCCTGAAGTCTTGGTCAATCTTGAAATACGAAAGAAGTTAAAACAAACACAATTACATAATTTTGGCAGCAGTAAAAAGTGTCCTTGAGAAAAACATTTCAGTAAATGCATCTTTTGACAATATTATATTAGTCTCCTAAGCATCTTACAATGTCTGCATTCAATTAACTATTGCTTGTCCAAGTTTTTGGTGATGTATTGTATTTAAGGGAAACAGAGCGTTTAGAATACACTAACATGTCATACAAAAAGATAAAAAAGCGGTAATCATTGTTAAAACATTCAGTCACATCAATAAACAATTAAACATCTACAAAAGACATCTACAAATCTTCTCAAAACATTATGCATGTGATGAGTAATGGAAGATGCATCACTTGAATTTTGAAAAGTCTGGGTGAGTAAATTAATGTTGAGCAACAAATAACTAAATTTCTAGCTGTGAGGAGCTTATTTCTTGAAAAGAAGCTACTGTCCTTCCTTATTTTCAATAATCTATCATTCTATGTCCACAAACATTGGTTTCAAAAGTTTGGATGTTTTCTCTAAAACAAACGCCCTATTTCCCTTTAGGACTACAGTCATATTATTGAGTATATTGAGTGAAGCAGCAAAGGATGAGTTGTCATAATAAAGGAAATTTAGTTTTGAGCTTCACATAGCTTGACAACAGTTTTACTGACATCAGCTGTTACTGGCTTGCTCAAAATTGATAAAATCAATAGGCTGATCTGACACAGCATACAGTATCAGAAAAGCTCTTGAATGGAAGATATATACTTGATAATTGCAATGAAACCAAATATTTATGAATGCACAAAATATTTCTGACATAAAAAAAAGAGATGTAAAAGTAACAGTAGAAACTTACCATCCTATCTGTGTCAAGTAGCCTAGGATATTCTTGTAATAATTCAGCTGCAGATTTTTCCCTTTCACTGCGAATGTAGGTTGCCCTACAGTAGCTTTACATGTTTTACGCATCATCTCCTCCACCTGTTGACTAGGGGAGTTGTGATACTTTAGCCATGTTGTCATAGCAGCAATGTCAGCATCTTCCAGCTAATCTGTATCAGAAATTTCAAATCAACTAATCATTAAGCAATGAACATAGTACTGTACGAAGCACTCATGTCACTACTCATTATCAATGAACAGATTTCTTGATAAACACATCTGAATTTATCTTAGATACCAGTAAATTTATTCTGTATACCTGTTACAATTACCTTTGGCATTTTGGATGCAGCCCATGTTGTAACATGGCCAGTAAATGTAAGAATGTTCACATATGAGCTACGGCGTTTTTCTTCCATTCCCAGATAAAGTGAGAGGGAAATTTAACTTGTTGGTTCAGTATATCACCGGTTGTACTGTACTGTGTAATATATGGGAAAGATGATAATGGGAGAGTTATTAAGTGTAACCTTTAATGTAGGTTGTAACACATTTCAAACCATAAGTTTATGACATAAGAGTTTGCAAATGATCGTTTAAAGCAGAAAGTCAAAACAATGTGAATACACTGGCTTGTACCCACTAATTTTTCAAGTTCTGCATTAATAACAACAATTGTCAGCAAACATCACAACCCAAAGTAGTATTCACTGAGAAAACAAAAGGCAAATTCCAAACGTTTCTATGAAAGCAACGAGGGACAAAACTCACTACGTTACCAACATGGTTTTATCTAATAGTTTTTATAAGAACATACTGTTTTGTCGTCAGTGAACTACACAGTATAAATTCATCGAGATATACCCGATCGTTGGGTTGCGTATAGTCAAAGATAGTGGAGGACAGTCAATGATTGTCAAAGCTCCCAAGTCTCACAACTGCGAAAAACCAGATCGGCGATTCAAACGACGAACAAAATTTAAGTCAATTATTGTCAGTGATTACTGCATGCTCATATACTTACAATCGATTCAAGGTAGGACTTAAATTGTAGAAAGATAGTTTCCTTGAATGTTGTGATTAATCAGTAGCATAGCAGCAGTTCACCCTACTGTTACTGTTACAAGGCATAGCATACAGTAGTGTTCAGTGCTAGCACTCATCGAGAGACATCCAATTGATGTAAGACTGATTTATACAGGTAAAGTATTGTGGCCACCTGCAGTTAGTCTGCTGGGGTGAACTTGCCCACATTCCACTTACGTATCGTGTTACAATAGTTCCTTGAACTTTTGACGTTTACTCAGTGGGAGAACAAGTGCAACAAGTACATTTCGTTTCGTTACTTGTATACACGTATAAACACGACTTAACGTGGTCAACAACAGTTACAAAAAAAAAAAATTCCCAATTTCTGTTTTTCCATGATTTTATGTGATCGCAAAGAAGAAACGCCCACTGACGGTAATACTGACTGGATGAGTCCTAGCTAAGCGAGTAGTGGCCATGCACTTTTCTCTTATTGTTTTTACAGCTCGTAAAACCTGAATGCCAGTGGATCTGATTCAAATACAAAAGAAGGTTATTCTTGACATGAATAAGATTTTCTGTTAGTTATGGGGTTAATTTAAAGATATACATTTTTATCCTTTTGTCACAACAAATTAGAAAATTACTTTTGATCTCTACTCCAAATGGTGTCATAATGCATTTGATAATTCTAAAGTTGCACTCTTACTTTTGATTGTGAAAAGTGCCTAGTCAAAAATAAATATTAAGTCTCAATGCCTTGCCACTAAAACAGTACTTAGTTTCTCCCTGCACGGGCAACTTTTAGAAATCCCAAACCCTCTGACCAGTTGTGTGAGAGAGAAAAAAAAAGAAGCCAAAAACAACTGCAGTAATTCAAGAATATAATACCAGTGTGGCAAAAGTTTCCTGTGTATTCAAAAATGTTCCACGCTCCTTTGGAGTGAAGCCCAGAGAGGTTTTCTTTTTTTCTTCCGTATGTGCTACTCCTGTCTTTTTCTGTAAACATCTTCTGAAAAACTGGGTCAGATCGTTTACCAACTGAGACATCTCCCTGACCCCTCCTCCCCGTTGCTGCCCACAGAATGAGCAGCGCATGAACTCATCTCCTTTCTTTTGCGTGGGCATTTTGAACAGCACAGTTGTGTCCCTTTTTCCGTGAACAGGTGTTTGAGTGAATACGAAACTTCGAAAGCCACTTACAGTGCTTTAAAACTGTTGAAATGTCTGAAATGGTGATTCTTAGGTTGTACAAAAGTTTTGTATCATAGCTTGACAAGTTTTGCGCAGCACTTACTGGGTGCTTCAAGAGCGATCGTTTACTGAGTATTGCAATAGAATAATGGTGCAATGAATGGTGTAGGCTTACGCTGCAATAAAATATGGCAGTCTGGAGCAAGCCAGGCTCAGTAAATGTTCCCTAGGTAAGAACTACTGAAGTTGATTTTGTGACTTTCAGGAAATAAGAGTAAATCTGCCAATAACTCAAGATAGTGACAGACATGTTCAACATCAACTAGAACTTCACAGAATCGGTACTGTAAACTTTGTGAACCAATATTCACATCTGTAATTTAATCAAATAACAGTGACGGCTGCTTACAGTACATGTGACATGTACAGTATGTGAACTTAACTGACCACTTGATAGGTCTAAGTTGACTGTGCTGATAATTAGTCTGGATGATGGTACTGATGAAGTAGAGGCAGGCCTCCAACACAGTTTTATCTCCATCTCTTCTTCTTACATTCCTCAGCCTGTTTTCCAAGAATCCAGACCAATCATGCTTCCCAACAGCAGGTGTAAACCAAACTTGCTGCAACACATGAACAGTAAATAGAAGTTACAGCTCTGACAAAATTAAACTTCAATACTGCACCTTGAAACTAGTACGAAGAGACATCTAGTAGCTAGGGAATATTGCTTTAACTTTGTCCAACAAACAACAGCTAGATGCAAAAGTTATATTTGAATATCAAAGAAATTTACCCATACTGTATAATAATACCTAACTCGAAACAGACTGGATGATTTGTTCATAACATTTACATGTTTGTCTTCTTATTTGGTCAAATTCAACCCATTTGTGGTGCTAGACAAAACAAATTATAATTTCCAGAATACAACTGTCAGTCTCTTAGCATGTTCACCATGCAATGGTGGACTTGTCAGGTACTGTGAGCAAGTTTAATTGTGACCAGCATGTGAAAAGCTTTGACAGCAGCTATTCTAGCAAAGCTACTACTCTCAGTCACATGCATGACATAAACTTGCCCCCTCCCCAAGTTTTGTCATCTTAGTTGACCTTCAAGAAGGTGAAAGTTATTCTGTCCCTGACCTATATACTGTACAACAGAACTGCAACTCTGGAGTGGACTAACAAATGATTTGTCCAATGTGGTCTGTGTGCACTGTAACTGACATGTAAAGCTCCTTCAGCAGACCCAAAACTGACAGTCAGATAAATCATCTCCCTTAAGAGATTGCATGTGTAGGCGATACATGAAAACATTAAAATTTCACGTCCAACAGTATGGTATGTCTTTCATATCAGTAGAGTAGTGTTTCACATTAGACAGGCTGCTATATTACTATATGATGCCACATTCTTATAGCATAATGTCAGATTCACATTACTTATCGAGGAAGGGCAAATTGATTTGCTTGTTCTTGATACACCAGTGAGAATTGCACTGTTGCAAAGTCATAATGTGACCCCCTATAGTAAGAAATATTGTTTACCTTTCATGGTATTTACCTGTCACTGTATTTCTATTTCCTTACAAAGTGAATACTTCAACCAAATTATTACTACAAGCGCAGCAAAGGTCTAAAGTGCTGGTGACTAGAATAATGCATTAGAGTCATTAGTGGTTAGTTACCATCAGGCTATCAAAATATGGCTGATAGAAGTCTACTGTGACTTCAAGGGTTAAAGAGGGGGTGGATCATAAGGGTGACATTAGGGTGACTGCCTCTATGTTGCACAAAAATGAGATGCACCAGCTTCTGGTGATGTGGATTTAAGAATTACTCCATTCCCATTCACTGTGAGTCTGTATTCAGCATCGCCTGTGCTGCTGGCACTTACTGTACTTTCCCGTACAGCAGACTAACATCAAGTTTTCACTGCATTGTCAAGACCAAGACTTAGGAGCATCATAGGAGGGTAGTGTACTTGGATTTTTGATTTGTCTCAACAAGACCTTATTCACACAAAAAGGCCAAAATGGTCAAAAGAGGTCAAGGGGGTGGAATGAAGTCATCATATGCACTTCAAATAGACAAACAAAATTTTCCATTGCACCATCCCTTTAGAATGTTTTGTTGGAGAGATATCAATAAAACATCACTTTCTGACATTTTTACCCTTTCATACTTATGACAATTACCGATATATCTTTTCCTAAAATTAGGACACCAGTTGAACAATAGACACTAAGTTACAGTATCTCAGAGAAATTAACCTTTTTGCCTTTGGTGATCCCATATGATCTTTGACCTCCATCAAAAACAATAGGGCACATCAACTGAATGTATACACATACACACCAACTTGAAAAACATTCACCAGTCTGTTATTGAGTTATTGCTGAACACACTTTGCAATCTTATGATATCATCACAAATGCACATACATACACATGCTACAGTGACAGCATAGGTTCCTTTGCTAATGCAAGGGACCAAAAATTGTTTTTAAAGTAATCATATTCCACGAGAAAAAAAAAAAAAGGTTTAAGACTCACACATCCTTCACCATCTTTATCATCAAGTTGGGGAAGTGCAGTGGCGATGGCTCCAAGTGACCTCTAATGACCTCAACACAGCACAAAGAGACAGTGTAAATGTCTGGTTATTATATACGTATTTAGAAAATAAGGTTCCAGCTGAAAACTTGTCTACAGTACATTTATATTATTTGGCTAGTACAGGAGTATTTACGTCCCCACTGATTGATTTTGAGGGGAAAATAATTGGTCTTCACCAACTGAATGAGTATAAGTCTTTAAGCCTGATGATACATCAACACCAACTGCATTCCCTGTGCTATGAAAAAAGATAAAATCAAAGATGCAAACAGCTAGAATCTACCTTTAAAACTGAAGATTCTCTTGGATCTACATTGGCAAACACAATGCAAATTAGAACAACAATCCCTCCCCACAGAGAGGCAGTCATAAGTAATACGTTAGGGCATCATCTCACTCTCATAAAGTACAGTAGGTATGGCCAGTACAAACCTTTGACAATGTCACTGCTACATCATATCTAGCTGAAGAATTTCTACTGGTTTATGCTAAACTGCTGACTGAAGTGCATGTAGTTGTTACCAGGGAATGTATGCTAATCCAGCAAGTGTGTCCAACGTAATTAATGATCTGACTTTTCAAATCAGTGGGCGAAAGGTACTTAGGGTTCAATTTATTCATGTAAAGACATGTTTGAGCCCACATGTCGGCTATTCAGTTTCCCTGTATACCCAGTTTACATTTAAAATATAGCTCTTTAATCTTTTAAGTTTCAAAGAAATCTGCTACATATCACTTGACCTTTAATGTAGCTCCACAAACACTAGGATAATTCTGTTGTCAGCCCTATGCCACAATTTCAGGGAGTGCACCCCTTCACTACCATGTGTAACCATGGATCCCTAGTAACAAGAATGTTTTTTTCGTTCTTTTGACCATGCTATTTGGGAATTTACTATGCGCTATTTAATCTCACTTCAATTAAATGATGAAATTCATATTGCATCTATATATACCATTCAAAATTGGTCAACAAATTGTCAAAGGGAATGCTGTACTACTGGTCAATAGAAGCTTCTTGTTTTGATATTACTTCAAACAACAATCATCCAGCAATTCTGTTTTGATGTATCAACTCATTGACTACTTTCTTGGGAACTACACTATAGCAAGTGCTTGACTTATTAGCAAGTACTACATCTTACCCTTGTGTGAATGTTTCGGACAAAATCGCCTGAATCTTCCTTCAGTAGAGGTGGTAATATTTCGATTCCAGGCTTAACTCCCATCGCAGTGCAGTCAAGCTCCATGTCAGACTTCTTGTGATTCTGCAAGTTCAAACATGACAACTAAACTTTATTCAAGGTGTTATTTAATTTCTTGATTAAACAGCAGCACTGTTATGACTAGCTCTTCCTTATCATAGCCTCATGATTTCAAGGTCCTCTATCATTTCTAAAAGTAAAATGTTTCTAATACAGGGTAAATGGCCGAAGATGTATTACTATGAACCATGCCTATGCCTATGATAAGCAAAGGTGCAGCAAGAAAACTTGGCCATCTACCCAGAGTAGACACTGGAGTCTGCAGAACTGGGTAATTTAGGTGATTGTCCAAAGGATGAAATGGATGCAATTTGGTTAAAAACTATTTACCAGAACAATGGTCCTCATATCTGATCCAGTTTTATCCACAAACCAACAATGCAAGCTACCTTAATTAACAGTTATATGTGGGTCTATTCATCTTGAGAAAGAGGCAGACTTTATAAGAAATAGTATTCTTTACGTCTGTCCTTTACATCCAGGTGGTTAATGGAAACTTAATGATCAAGCAGATTCTGAGCACGATACAGTAGTTGCAGGATGTCAAAGAAAAATCCAATTTACAAAACTATACTTTACCTGTCATATCAGTCCAAAATTTCACCAATTCTCTTGGAACTTGTAACCAAACTTGATGCTCTTTATGTAGCTCCTTCCAAGTACAGTCAAAATCTGCTGTAACATTGAAAAAAAAAAAGAATGAACAGGGTGCGGGAAAATGCTGCAAGAGTGCCAGAAACCACACCAAGTACGAGAAAAGAATGATAGATTACGATCAGAGCATTACATATCCAGTCACAAGTTGATCTCACAAAAACCACAGGGATTGAACATTGCAACTTCGTAAGCATTACAGAAATGTGTGAGTCACTGCGAAATAGTTGGTGCAACAACCACCTCCAGTACGATAGTCTACGTGAATTGCAAATGAGGAAATGGTTCAATTTTTGTGGGCAAAAATTAGTTGGATTGGGGCAGGGATTTGAATACTTCAGTAAATAATGGAGAAGTAACCTATAAAAATCTGAAACATAATTCTTGCGCATTGGAACTTTGATGACGTCTCAGTCTTATACATGTATAGGCTCAGGCTTACTGTATCTTATAGGCCCCTACCTTATGAATTTTGTCCACCACTACCACTACAGTCCCACTCTGTCATGTATTAATCTTATACATTAAATAGGCCTAGTCTACTGTGCGTCTAAAGTATGTCTATGTTTAGCTTACATTAATATTGATGATTTGGACTCGGTCACAAGTACAAATAACTTGCTAAGGGTATTATATAGCTAGATTAGCCTACACAGTCAGCTAGGTGAGGGCACATAAACATTACAGCTAGCCTGGGTAGCCTCAAGGGAGTCCACAATACACAGGTAGCTGTTAGTTGTCTGGTCAAGTCCACATTACACAAGCAGAAGTTTTGAGAGTTCACTCAAGTTCAAAAAGGCAGTGAGAATGGTTGGATTTCAGTGAGAGTCCACTTACACGGTCAGTTGTTGAATCTTTCAGCACACTATATAAGTGGTAGTTAAAAACTCAACAGATCATCCATGATAACAAAAGCACAAGAAATCTTTACAGCCTTATTGCAGGATAGAGTAAGCATTTTGGGGAAAGACTTGGGAAAACAGTAGCATCACATACATGGGCATTTAACTAATTTTCACTTCTATGTATATATCTAGACACACAGCACACTTAAAAAAAAAAAAAAATAGTGGCCAACTTGGCATCTGAAATGTACCACAGAACATAACAAGTAAAGGCAAATTTGTAAAACAATGTGGTTTGTGGGTGCATTTTCCATTGCAACCGATTGCACTTAACCTTACTACATACTGTACATAAAGTGGGTAATGAACTAGTTAACACTTGGATGCTTGCACAGGAGCAGCCAAGGGTATTCAACATGCATGTAATGATAATCAGGGTCCAAGTTCAGTAACCACAGTACAAACAATCCAGTCTGGGAGGTAGCTGGTTGATTTACTTTGATAGAACCTAATGACAAAATCCTAACCTTTATCTTTAAAATATGTATTAGCTTTCTCTTGGTCTTCTTTCAATCTACAAAACATTTCTGTCAGTCCGTCAACGGCCTCTTTGGAGAACTTTAAGATGACTGCTTATTTGGCTTCCATTTCATCTTGGTCATGCTTGAGAATATGATAAAAAATGAAGTTACAGGTAGTTCTTCTGGTTCTAAGCAGAAATTGAAACAAATTTTTTTTGAGACTTTGTGATGATTGTTAGTCGTGAAAATATGAAAAGCATGATAGCAAGAAGATGTCACTTCCACTCATCTCTGACAAATGGATTGAGCTAAAAAGAAGTACGTAGCGGAACAAGAATCACTCAATCCCTTTTGGTTGACTAATTCTTAATGCCAGAAAAAAAAAAAAATAAACTTTGCAACTTTACAACAATTTCAGGCATAAGACATATGAAAAAAAATTGTACCTACATGTCGCGAAAATATCAGACATTTTGCGACTTATTGCCATGAACCAGTCCCAAAACCTAGCAAACATTAACAGATACCAGATTCCATTTGTGATTTTCAAGTTGCTTTTCTTTGTCTAGTCTTCGTGATATATAATTTGTGACTTCACATGAAAAAGTGACACAATAGTTACACAATGCAAATATAGCTGGAACAATACATTGAACAATTAAATACTCATGCTTTTTCAACAAAAAAGTGGGATGCAAAGCTAAACTTTTGCTAAGAACCTCCCCAAATTTTAAGTATATATGCAGATAATGGCATATAGACTTTCAAAACTGCTATGATAATTGTCACATTTTTGTTAGTGTTTCATATTACCACCTATTCCCTTTAAGTTTGGCTTATCACACATAGGACAGGTTCAACAAGTGACTCTCAATTAACCTCAGACACCTGAAACAAAAGTTTGGACATTTCAAAATCCAAGATATACATTTTTTAAGGGAATTTTTAGAATCAAGATACTGCACATTCTAAAAACCTTTAAAACCAGTGACTCCTAGAAAATAGCACAGGTCTCAAACTTTATGCAGTTCTAAACATCATACACAGAAATTTTGTTTCTATAGTACTAGCAACGTACACTCATAGATTTTGATTCTGCTTTAACAGCTCTTGATAGTTATTACAGAGATTACAGGTTTACTTTCTGCAGTACTAGCACCATATACAGGTTTAGTTTCTGCAGTAGTAACTCCATACATTGATTCCCCACAACTCACTAGTGTGGGTATTCATGAGTGACTATACTTACCCCTTGCATCGCTAATGCATCACATTTGACCTTTGCTCAAATTGTCCTCAAAGTCAATTCTAACACCGCGCCCTCTAAAGCCTATCTCGCCCTCGTAAGACTTAGCTCCATACATTGATCATAGGTTTTGCTTCTGCAGTACTGCAGTAGCTCCATACACTCATAGGTTTTGATTCTACAATCTTGGACAAAATTGTTGGGACCCTTTGTTGTACAGTATGTTGCAAATATAATACCGAATTTTAGAGGATAACATGAAACCCTGCACCCCTTTCCAATGTTGCGATATAGTAGTGAATGTATCCTTTGAACAGCAATCCTATAGCCAACAGTGACGGGGGCGCGGGGTGTCCCCAGGTGTTTGGTCCTAAATTGTAGCTTGATAGCTCCATACAGTAAACTACAGGCTTCGTTTCTAGAGTACCAGCTCCACACACATTAGAGGTCTTTTGTTTCTGCAGTATTAGCTACATTGTTTACTTGTTTCCTTCTGCAGTATAGCTCCATACACTGATTAATTATAGGTTTTGTTTCTGCAGTACTACTGTAGCTCAGTACACTGATTATAGTTTATGTTTCTGCAGTAGTAGCACCGTACAATGATTACAAGTTTAGTTTCTGAAGTACTACCTGTACTGTACAGTAGCTCCATACATTGATTAAACATTTCCAGCGTTGGTAAACCTTGCGAACCTTGATCCATGACGGTCGTGGGAAATCCTGCATGTCTGGACACATTTTTTTTTCAAACAATTTTAAAATACAGTATGGTAAAGATGACTTTTATGTCTGACTCTTTTTTGCAGCAACTCTCTACTGCCTGTTAATGGTCACATTCATCAGGAATACAAAGTTTGGTACAAATTTCCTAGCGGCAACAGGTGGCCGGTTAACAGGTGGCCAGTTTCAGCATTATGAAATGTCACAGGTGTTTTACGTGAGTCTATCTGGGGTTAACGTCCAGACACCAAACCAAGTCCTTAAGTGAATGAGAAAATTGTGAACAGTGAAGAGTAAAAACATGAAAAGAAATGGATGTTTCGACCAGAAAGCCAAAAGGCTTTGTGATTCCTTGCTACATGGTTATATCGCAACAAACATGAATTATTCACATGACAAGTATAAGATCAACTGCAGTTATTTTTCTTGATACACCACAAGCCTTTAACCCAAAATGACCTTTATTTTGGTGACCTAAAATTACTGCGACATTTGATGTCCACCAAACGCATTGGGATCACCTACCCAGGCCATACAACCCACACATCAAGTACAGTATGAGTATGACATCAGTCAACATTATCTCTGAGCTCCAACACACACACTGTAATCAATGCTGCTTCTAGTCTTGCCTGTTGTTAGTTGAATCAAATAACTCAACCTTACCTCATCTGAACTCAGCTTGTCTGCCATATTTACCTCAAAATTCTTCATAAAGGACCAGAATGTTCTTGGGTCTCCATCGTATGCTGGAATTTCTGCCTTAGGTAATTTCAATGCTAATTTGAAACTCAATTTCCTCCTTCAACTTTTTCAATGCTTCCTCCCTCTCCTCAGTATAATGCTTTTGGCATTCCAACATACAGCTTTCTGCTTGCTCAAATGCTCCATCAGACAACAACCCACCCAGATCAGCATGAACCTCTTCCATTGCCTCAAATTGGCGCTCTGCCTTTTGCAAATTTTCCTTTATCAACTCTGCAATAATTTCTTCCTTGTTGCAAGTACTGTAGCTTTTAACACACTCAAAGTCCTCGTAAGTTGACCCTAAGTTATGATTCCTCCTAAATATTTTTGCTTTCCCCATCCTTTCCGACATTGTGAAATATGATTGAAAGCATTCCAATTTGATTGTTAAGAAACCTTGTTCTGCTAGGTGCTGTTCCTCTGGATATTGATATTATCCAAATAAATGACAGAACAGATGGTATTTTATTTTCCTCATTTTTTTATAAACCCATTAACATTCCAATGCATGCCACCTTGTCTATCTGACCCCATGACGCCCCATACCAAGACTATCTCTCTGGACAGCTTATCGAGGCCCCTCACACTAGAAGTTACTAAGTTACAAATGCAGTACTGTAGGGAGCAATCCCATTGAGTCAACTGTGTGCGACAGAATCAAAAACTGAAATTGCACAATGTAGCCCCATATGCATTTGTACCGGTAGTTTATAATAACCACAATAATGGTGTTTAGGCTATTATTATTGTTTTATAGTGAAAAATTATCCCTTCCTCTCTATTGATAAGCATTAAATTTCGCAGGGTCGTGAATCTGTTAATAACAGACAACCTTATCAAGTTTAAAACAAATCTGACCCACGGATAAGGAACTACTGTACATATGGCAGTTTTAACATTTTTTATGTTTTACCCCATAACCTCATTAATATGCAAGATTTGGGCACCAAAAACAATAGGGATCATCTACTCAATATGGGCAACCTACATGCCAAAAGTGAAATTATTCAGAGTTACCCTTCTTGAGATAGAGTGTTTACGAGCAACCGTCACACACACACGCACGCACGCATACACACACACGTATGCATGATTACAAAGGTTACGATTATCATTGCAACCAAAAAGTAGAAAAAGTTTTCCAGGCCATCCTTTGCGAGCAAAAAAAGTAATTTGAACAAAGTACACCTGTGAAAGTTGCGCCGAGAAGGGGGGAGGGGTGACCCAATGTTGACAAAAGTTGGCCGACTATTCCCAGTCATTTTTCAAAAGGAAAAAAGATACGTAGTGGGGCGACAACAGATTGAAGTAACGGTATACAGTACACTGGTACACAAGTGTGGTGCGCTACTGTAGTATTAAGGACAATCATCTGGCTTTACAGTGGCAGCATATAGGCTGCATTGCGCGAAGGCATCTCTTTCTTGTTTAGACATTTTTCCCCTTTCTTTAGAAGCAGATACATAGACAAGGATTACCAGAGACATACGAGCAAGTTAAAACAGAACTGAGTAGCTGTGGTCCCTGTGGGCGTTGTAAGTTCTATTTCCCTCTTAAACAAGGAGGGCCTACATTTCACACTTCTAAAAAATCAGTCCATTGAGTCCTTTAGAATTTGGTTTAAATTACAATACATGGAGATTTCATATCAAATAGACCTAAATAATTATAAAATAGATTAAATTTTGAGTCATGGTATTAAAGTATTGTTCTTTTTTATAAAAAAACTGAAAATGTAATTGATTGGGTTAATTGACAGTTTTTTAACAATTACTCAAATTAAATTTGAAGTGACCAGCTGTTGTGAGCTGTTAATGAAAGGGTTGGGGGGGGGGGGGAAGGAACGGCAGACTATCACCTACAGTAGCTACTGTCCCATGCATCTTATCAAATTGGTAAGTGCAGTACGTAAGCCTCGCAAGCTGGAAATTTAATGGAATTACAGTAGCAATGCACAATTTGACATCAACACAGATTCTTTTGTTTACGATGTTTTGTTGAGTGTTTCTTTCATGCATTATATGAGCTCACTAAAGTGTGAGACTTGGTAGAAAAAAGTTTGCTTGTAATATTTAAATTTGAACGTGGCAATTTGGAGAAACTGCTGTATATCGCTCTGGATTGGTGGAAGTTTTTTTTTTCTATTTTTTTCTAAATGCTGACATGAGTTCCAACAGGAATTGCATTTAGGCTAGTGGAAAATGGCACTGAAGTATAGAGTTAATCATGTTGTATTAAGTAATCAGCCTTTTGTCTGACCTCCTATATCACTCACGTTGGCTTTTGCTACAGATTGTAAGGTCTCTGTGATATAAGTCAAAAAACTTTGTTGTTTTCGCTGCATCTGCCAACCAGTGTTAGTGTTGGTTTGGTCAATATGACCATACAATCACCTGCATTAAACCATGAGAATCGTGGGCCAGACGTACGCATTTTTCAGTTCGTTAGTAGCAATTTTTGCCTAGCCCAGATTACCAGTACTGTAAATATCGTTTGGCGGCTCACGTCAAAACAAAAACGGATAAGACAAAAACTACAGACACCGATTTCCCGCTATTGTGCAAATTACCCATTTTGGAGGAAGTCTGTAAAGTAAGATATACTGTACAAGATATACATTATTAGGTTCTTGTTTTCACTCCATCATTTTATTATGTTACATTATGTATCTTTTCAATGTGTAACCTCTAAAATTAGAAAAGAAAGAGGTGAACGAAGACCCTAGATTACAACTAACTGAACTAAGTAGCCTTGGCCTATAGTACCGTACTGACTACAAGCCAGCTTCCTGTGCCTATTGCGTTCATTAGTTTAGTCGCGAAACCACAAAACACAGGTAGGAGAAAACCAAAACTATTGTTCACTGACATCCTAGGAATTAAGGCCGACGGTTTTAAAGGCCACCCGACGTTTTTTGAAGGCAGATCATCGGCATTGTGGTGTGCCGACGGTCTAAATTTTTCAACCAACGATTGCGACAGTTTCCGACGGTTTCCAACGGTTTTGCCCCTGACGTTTTTGTCAACCAGGACGAACTACTACTGTACTTTTATATAGAGAAACAAATGATACACAAAATGTATGTATGCGTCATAATTGGATAAACTTATATTAAAGAAGCTAAATTGTATCATGACCGACGTGAAACATGACACGCAAGTCAACTCCAGCAGAGCAGCTACAACCAGCTACAATCACCTGCTTAATCAACCGACTATTCCCCATTAGCGCTCAAACTGACTATGGTATACCTAGCAGTGAAAACACACAAGTAAAACTAAAAGTACCCTAGTGCTAAATTACAACTTGAAGGAAGCCATCTTTTCGCAAATTCAAACCTTGAATCTCTCTATTTTTTAACCTCGAGCTGTACAACCCAATCACTATGCTAATGAGTGTGGTTACTGTAATCCTTCTTGTGTCAACAACCTTTTCCTTAGAAATTCTGAATCGCTAGCGTTATTACTTTAGATGCACATATTGCCCACCTACTACCTAAGTATTGTTTAGAAACAAACAAATGGGGGTTTCTATTTGTCAAACATTCCTAAAAAAACAAAGTAGTGAGTTATGTACCCTAAGCAGTAGCGATATTCCAAAAAGAAAATATCGATATTTCGGCAACAAAATATACATAATATCGATATTATCGATAATTTCGCAGAACAGGCACACACAATGTGCTACTGCACATACAGACCCAAACTGTGGGCTTAACACGTATTCTCACATGTTCCTTTCCCCATGTGAATTGTTTGAGGTGTATGTTTGCCTACTTGAACCCGTTTTTACCCCTCTCCCGAACGCCTTACCTGAATAGTGTAACTTGTGAACCTACACTCCGTAACTACTATACGCAAACAAAAGTGGCAGCTATTATCGTCTTTCAACAGCAGCACCTTGTACATTCAGTAAAAAAGAACTGCTATGCAATGTATGCTCATCGTGCTACGCAAGGGGTATTTTGGTGAGATACTAGATATTCTCATACACTGGTGTGTTGTTTTGGAAACCGACTGTCCAATCAGATCGCTCATCCCGAGCTACCAACAGGTGTTGTGGGCGGGGAAAGCTGGGGCAAGAGCCATATATGGATGTGAGCATGAGCAGGCCACCGCTTGCCTTCAGTACTGACCACGTGCAATCGCATGACTACAGATATTATAGTAGTTTCTCTGTATTATCGCCGTTTATCAAACACGATAAAATACAGACTTTTCTATAATATAGACTCGCCGATAAATATCGGCGCAGTGAAAACACAGGTAACCATAACTATAGAGACATTACAGTAGTTTCTCTGTATTATCGCCGTGTATCAAACACGATAAAATACAAGCTTTTCTATAATATAGTCTCATCGATAAATATCGGCGCGATGAAAATACAGATTTTCTAGTGCAGCACATCGTGTTATGAAATGATAAAATATAGACTTTTCTGTAAATATAGTCTGTGGATAAATATCGGGGCAATGAAAATATAGATTTTGAGGGAGTGAAATGTGTGATTATATGCGGGATTTGTGTGGCTTGCAACTGCGGGTCGTGCGGGATGCTGATCTCCTGGGCGACGTGCTAAAACTATATATAGACTTTTTTGGTAAATATAGTCTTGCAAATAAGTATCAGTGTAATGAAAACACAGGTTCTCTGTGAGTGGAATGTGTGCGTCGTTTACATGCAGGAAGGGTTTATGTGGCTTTTACTGCAGGTCGCACAATGTACTGGACTATTGGGAGACGTGCATAAAACGATAAATATAGACTTTTTCTGTAAATACAGTCTCGTAGATAAATATCGGTGCAGTAAAATGTGAGTAAAATGTGTGTACGTTACATCATGCGGGAAGGGTCTGTGTCACACAAGGCGAGTTACAGGATCGGAGGCGGGGCTTTTCCAGAGTATATCCAATCAGTGCTGTGAACACGCATACCCCGGTCATTCACTACACAACAGCTGTTTTAGACGGCGCGAAACTGGGCAGTTTGACACAGAAATAAATTATCTGGATGTGCTTTGACTGACTTAGCGTGAACTTTGCAGTAAATCTTGAAACAGAGTTTCCATGAAATATAGAAGTAACGATATATAGTTATAGATGTAGCAGTCTATATTATCGATATTTTTCTATATTATGGTATTTTCTATATATCAATATAGTTCCAAGGTGGATATCGATAATATTCCTGAAAACGGGATATACATATTATCGATAATATCGATATACCGCCACTGCTTAATATACCCTCACAACCACATGTGCCAGACTTGCTGTGATCGACCTCACTGGTACTTACGAATTCGACCTTTACTGCACACATGCATACATTTGTTGACCTTCTGGCCTTCCCTTACTCACTTCCGCTAGTAACTTGTCTTGTCATTTGTCCGTGTCTGACACTTTACAGTCTTCTCAAAACAACTGGGGAAAATCTGCAAAACCTAACCAATAGTTATGATCGATAATAGACAAAGCCAGCCGCAAATATCAAGTATAAACACGTACAGGGATTATAACCAGTGTATACGAGGTGTTTTCCTGTCTTCGAGATTATATTTTCTACGTTTATGTTTTTTTTTTTTTTGGCGCGTACAATGTCCAGTTATGTCACTGACAGCTGTACTATAGAAACCAGCATTTACAAAAGGTCTATTACACAATATGTGAAACAGTTATGACATAGTTTTCACAGTTGATAGCATGCACACCAAGGTACAGTTCGGTAGGTACATAAGGGCTTCTCCTGCTACTCATCTTGTGCCAGTGGTGTTTGTAATGGTTCTGAAGTTCAATTTCGCAGTTGATTGCTTATTTCATTCGGTCTGGAGGTCAAAGCGAAACAGGAAGCTTGCTTCCTTTCTATTCCTTCAAAAGATGGCGTCTAATTCACAGCAGCATGATTGATTTTATACCTAACTAACCCTAGTAAATTAGGCCCCTGATTCATGTACACTAACTTGAGTAACTGAATTGCTAACTTACAGTACTGTCAGACTTTACCAGGCTTTAGGCGTCATCTACGCCAGTACCAAGAATTTAAGGAAAATATCGTATTACAGTAGTAAGTTACTAACGGTAACACTCACGACTGTAGCGTAAGTGCGACAGTACACGAAGCTTCACGTTAGGCCTATCCCCAGCGTGCGATGACATGGTAGTAGTACTTGTAGTGACGTACGCGATCATAAACAAATACAGTATGTGTTGCCCAATGCATATCATTTATCAATATGATACTCAGTGTAGGCCTAACCGGAAC